>JAFLJL010014327.1:2500-25000 GCA_018398815.1 Conus ventricosus | reverse complement strand
GCTTGGTCAAAGGAAAACAATAGCGTAGACAGCGGTGCCGGTTTCCTGGGATTAAAAAGAAGTCTCGTCAAGTATATAGTCACAAGAATTAGCTTGGTCAAAGGAAAACAATAGCGTAGACAGCGGTGCCGGTTTCCTGGATTAAAATGAAGTCTTGTCAAGTATATACAGTCATAAGAGTTAGCTCGGTCAATGGAAAACAATAGCGTAGACAGCGGTGCCGGTTTCCTGGGATAAAAAGAAGTCTTGTCAAGTATATACGTCATAAGAGTTAGCTCGGTCAATGGAAAACAATAGCGTAGACAGCGGTGCCGGTTTCCTGGGATAAAAAGAAGTCTTGTCAAGTACACAGTGATCAGAGTATGCACATCAGTGTGCAATGGAAATCTACGCCATTCATTCAGACGATTATGTACGTGTACGCATGTGTACTGATGTTTCGCCTGAAGACTAAGGCATGAGACGCATGTAAAAACTTAAGGAAAATCAACAACACAGTTTGAGAAATCTTTTAGACAAAGTGTAATGATATTCATGAAAAAATGTTTTTTTGTTTCACTAGTTATTTTTGTGTGGAAATTTATAAGACAAAGTGTAAAGGTGTTCATGAAAAAATAGTTTTCATGTTATTCATTTTGTTCTTTCTTTTTGGAAATCTTAAAACAAAGTGTAATCATTTTTATGAAAAAAACAGTTTTGATCTTATTCATCATGTCCTTCCTTTGTGGAGTTCTATAAGACAAAGTGTAATGATGTTCATGGAAAAAAACTATGTTTTATTTCACTATTCACGTACTTTCTTTTTATAAATCTATAAGACAAAATGCGATGATATTCATGAAAAAAATTTTTTTTTTATTTTACTGATCATGTACTTTCTTTTTGGACATCTATAAACAAAGAGTAACAATGTTCTTTGACATCTAAAACACAAAGTGTAACAATGTGCTTTTGGAACATCTATAACACAAAGTGTAACAATGTCTTTTTTTGACATCTATAACACAAAGTGTAACAATGTTATCTTTTGACCATCTATAACACAAAGTGTAAACAATGTTCTTTTGGACATCTATAACACAAAGTGTAACAATAGTTATGTAAAAGTTTGATTATACTTCACTAGGCATGTAACTTTTCTTTTAAGAAATCTGTAAGGACAAAGTGAATGATGTAAAAGGATAGTCCTTGTTTTACTGATCACATTCTTTCTTTTTTGAAAATCTATGACATAAAATGTAATGATGTCATGAAAAAAAATCATTATTTTAACTCATCATATACATTTTTTTTTAATCTATAAGACAAAGATAATCATGTTCATGAAAAAATAGTTCTGATCCTTACTTTATCATGGTACTTCTCTTTTTTGGAATCCTAATAAGACCAAAAGTGTAAAGATGTTCATGTAACAAAAATTATTTCATGATCGCGTTTTTTTTTTTTTCTTTTGGAACCTGTAAGACAAAATGGCGATTACGTTCATGAACAAATAATGTTTACTTTACTAATCATGTACTTTCTGTTTGGATATCTATAAGACAAAGTTTATATGTTCACGTAAAAATTGCTCTACCTACTAAGCAAAACTTTCGTTTCATGAAATCTATAAGACAAAGTGTAATGACGTTCACGTAAAATTGTTTTTTATTTTACTGGGCATGTACTTACTTTTTGGAAAACAATTAAGACCAAGTATAATGACGTTCATTGATAAAAACAAAACAAAACAAAACAAACTTTTACTTATCTAATCATGTATTTTCTTTTTGGAAATATTCCTGAAAGAGTGTAACAATGTTATTAAAAAATCTGAACCAATTAAGTAGTAGGGGGAAAACAAGTGCAGCTAACAATTCTTCAGTCGTTATAGTAATGACTTGACAAAGAATACGAACTTAAAAAAAAATAAAAAAAATTGAAGATGAAGGTAAATGGGGATATGATTAAAATATGAGAAGCCCTCACTAGCTGCCTGAGGGAACCACATCGTAATCCCTCTCAAAGGCAAGGGGGATGGGTTGCATTTATTTGATTGCCTGCTCCTAGGCCCTTTCGTCCGCTGATCGGAACTCATCAGGGAGACACGGCTAATTGTGTCTGTGCTCTTGGTGTCAAATAGAGACACAACACAGTCCCTGATCTGTGGTGTTCTCACTACGCACGGGTTCGAAAAAGAATCCAACAGCAGCCGCCCAAAGCACCAGTGAAGGGTAATAAATGGAACAAAGCAAAAGTGTGGAGAGGAAAAAAGTGGCTGAAAAACTAAAAGCATTATTCATACAGTATAAAATATAGGGACAATCTTTGAGCCTATGCTTGAGATCCATTCAAGGATGCAAGGGAGGTCAAAAGATATGGAACATCTGAGTGTCAGCTCTGCTTCAATAACCCAAGCATTGGAGTGGCTAAGAATTGCACAGAAAACACAACTTCTTTACTTGGATCTCCTTAGAGATGCAATCTCCCACTGATTGACCAAACAATACAAATGCTGCACAATTAAGTAGTGGGAAAAACTAGTGCAAGGCTAACAATTCTTCAGTCGTTATAGTAATGATGACCTTTGACAAAGAAACTAACTTTAAAAAAAAAAAAAAAAATTGAGATGAAGAGTAAATGGGGAATATATTATAAATATGAGAAGCCCTTCCACTAGCTGCCTGAAGGGAACCATCGTAAATCCCTCTTCAAAGCACATTTTTTGTATTGCCTGCTCCTAGGCCTTTTCGTCCGCTGTTTTTAAAAAAATGATTCTATTTCATCACTAAGCCATGTACGTTCATGGGAGGAAAAAATGTGGACCTTACCTGGCACGTGATTACAGAACTGAAGCGAACGAAACCTTTGTGTTCAAATGGTAAGTTTGCCGCCGAGAGTTCGATTTAACTGGTATTAAGCTAACTATGGCCCGCTGGGTCGGGATCATATACAGACTGGACTGTGCATTTGTGACTGCTGTGCAGACCAAGTGACTCTCCCCTTTGCCCGACCGGGTGATAGTGGAGACGTCCCTGGTTCAACAACCGACTTCTTTCTTTCTGCACGTGACTGAGCAATCAAACCCGCTTCCGTAAGAATTTTTGTTGTTGTTGTTCTTACATGGTATTGTTTGAAATACACCGTCATTTTCTGAACACAAAAAACCACGGATGCCAAGTTAAACCAACAGATTGAGGGGTATGCTTGCATACATTCTGGCTGACCTGAAATGGCGTCAGTGTCCAGGGGCGCTCAGTTACTTAGAGAGGGGGGTTCACAGTGGGCAGGTGTCCAGGGGGGCCGACCAGGCCCCGTGGGGTCCAGTGGCAAAGACCCGGAGGGGTCTGGGGGGCTTTTGCCCCCCAGAAGCAGAAGATATTTTTACTTTCTGAGGTGCTAGTTGGAGCCTCTCCTGGTGTCTATTTACTTATGAAACTGTACACAAATATGTCTGGACATTTTTTTGCAGAAAGCCCTGTGATCAACGAAATACATAAACTTACTTACATAGGTTGACTGAGAGGGACAGGAGGGGCATCCATAGTTGCTCCACTGTTTACAGGAAATTCCTTGGCAGCAACTGCATATAGGACCTATACTTTGTAGCATAGAAGGTCCACAGCTCTTCAATATCAATGGTATGTCACGATGGACCCTCATGAGCGCAAGCCCATTCGACGGCCTGTCCCATTGATGTGCGCGTGTAGGTTTTCAACGACCTCAGAGCCCAGAAATGTCCTCTCACATCAGCTGTGGTAATTGGCAGAAGTGCAAATCAGTTTCAGCATCATGTGGATGTTGGGGTACATGTCCCAATCACAGGCCCTATAAAGCTGCTCGCAATGGTGTAGTGAAGTCTTGTGGCTGGTTAAAAATTTCTCCACTTGGTGCTTCCAACGGAGAAGCTCAGCAGCCAGACCCTCTGAGTCAGGAAGGTCTTGTGTCCCACAGTAACGCCAAGTGCTTTACACCGTCTGGAACAGCCAGGAAGGGCCCAGGTAGAGCGAAGAACCAAGTTTTCCGAATCAGCTGAAGTGCGTCCCTGGGCAAGCTCTCTGCATTCTTGAAGCGAAATCGTTCATCAAGTGACCAGATAGTTCCCCCCCCCCAAGAATGGGCACAGCAACTGATTCCGGAAATAATCCATGGCTGTATCAGCAGATGTTTTTCCCTCAGGAGCTGCCTAGCTATAGGCCGGGGACTTGGATGTGGTGTCAAGTTCTGGGCCATCTCAGTGGGCTTCAAGGAACCAAGAAGCGCTGAAACATCATCGACATTAATGTTCCTCAGTTTCCTGAGGCCTGGCAGTGAATTTGTTCTTGCCGAATAGGCATCCGCAATGTCTCGTGCAACGCTTTTTGAGTTTCACACTCAGAGGCAGGAGGTACAGGAGGCACCGTCGGGTCACAACAAATGCAATCAGGAAACCACTATCGAGATTGCATGGAGCAGAAACCCCCGCGCTTTGCAGGCAGTTGTCACCGCCACAGGGTCTCCTGCGTTATCTTACGCCCAAAAAAAGCCCAATCAAACACAACATGAGACCATGCAGCGAATGTCTCGAAAGCATGATCCTTTCTACCCATCGGGTTCTACACAATCCACCAGCTTCTGCTCTACACTTCGCGCTTTCGCGCTCGTAAACAAAGAAGCGCAAGGGAAGTTATAAAGGTCTGCCGATGGGTTGAAAGAAACGTCATTTCCACCACATACTTACAAAAGAAGATCACATCCCGCACGATGCAGGGCAGAAAATAAGATGTTATAACGAGTGAACATGTTCAAATTTATTTCTTTTCTTTTTTCTGAGAGAAGAATTTGGTATTTGTTCTTTTTACAAAAAAAGAAATAATAAAGAGAGAGTTGTTTTGTTTTTTTTTTAGTGGGGGGGGGGGGGGGGGTCCGCAACCCCCTGGAACCCCCCCCTCAGATCCGCCCCTGCAGTGTCCAATCCAAATGCAGACAACCAGACTCTACTACACAAAAGCGTTAGGACGAACGCGCCGATTCCAATTGCAAACGTTTCGGTCATTTTCAAAAAGAGCAATCGAGTCATCCAGTTTCCGATGTGTAGGCCTGATGTGTGGGTGGGTGTTGATGTTGTGGGTTCTGGGTGTGTGTGTGTGTGTGTGTGTGTGTGAAAGAGAGAGAGAGAGAGAGAGAGAGAGAGAGAGAGAGAGAGCAGGATTTAGGATAAGATATTGTGGATAGGGGGTGGGGGGGAACAAACTGCGAGTGTTGTGTGTGGTGTGTGTGTGTGTGTTTGTTGTGGTGTGTGTGTGCGAGTACAAGGGAAAACAGATCTATAATAACACAAGGAATTCGCTGGCATCCATAGTCAGATGGAAGCAAACGTATGATAAACACATGCGCGCGCGCGCGCGCGCACGCTACGCACGCACACACCTAACATACAGAGCGCTGCGCTCACACATACTCTTTCATATGTACACACATCAAACGCGGGCTCTCCCACGTAATTCAGCGCCAGGCAGGCAGGGACGCTCGCATGCACACACACACACACACACACACACAACACACCCAACACTCACACACACCCATGCCTCTCTTAAATTTTGTACGAATTCTTTGTTAAGCCCATGGCTCAATCCTGAAATTGAGCTGTGTCTTGATCTTTTTTTTGTACAGTTGTTTTTTTTAACTTTTGATTTTTTTTTTTTAAAGTTTTTAATTCTGTACTTAAGAGTTTCTCGCTAATCACACACACCCACACACAACACACACACACACGCACGCACGCACATGCACACAACGCGGGCGCGCACTTGACCACGCACGGCACGCAGCACGCACACACTCAAACACACACACACCACACACACACACACACCCACCACACACACACATCACACCACACACACCTTGCTAATATCACATTCAGTGAAAAGAACTTAAACTGAAGACGAATAACAACAAGAACAACAACACACTACACACACACACACTCCTCTCACTCTCTCTCACTCTCTCATCCCCCAAACATCGCCCCTCGCCGTCATATCCTACCAACAACAACTGGCATTCCAGCAGACGAGCGAATCCGACAGGTAGAATAGTTCTTACCGATCAAATCCCAGAATCCTTGCACACCTCTGGCCACCTCCACGATATTGGGAACATTATTAACACAGAAAGCGCTGTCAGAATTGATTGCTACGCCAAGCAGATTGGCCATTTCCCCGAGAGAACAGTATTTTACCAACCTGCTCACTTGCTCCCTCCACCAGTTTTTGCGAAAGTGGCCTAAAACGCCGCCTTTCTTCTGTTCTCTTGAACAAGTAACGCAACAAATAACGATATTTACAAACCAGACATCCTGTTGTAGGGTTTATCCGTTTTTCAATACTAATTTAACAAAACTTTCAGATTTCAGTTTTTGCTTAATCCAAATATGTTTTTTCCCTGATCGTTTCAATACCATCATTTACAACGCAAACATTCATCAACATGCATCTCTGACTTTCATGTGAAATAAAACTACAGTCTTTACTGTTCTCTAAAGTCATTTAAAAAAAACTGAGTTATATTTTTTGGGCATCAAATTCCACACACGTATCCCAGCATGCCTTCCACCTGAAAGCTAGTTTCGACAAAGTGTTTCTCCTTTTTAACTATGTCTTTTCTGCTGAACAGTCATCTATAATAAATAAGTGTCTGCGCTCCTTCAACAATATAAAAAAGCGTTTCTAGACACTCACTTCAGTTATTATTGCTAGATTAACTAAAAATAGTTTATCACAGACCACATAAACCTTCTATCCTGATATGCTTTGTTCCCATATAAGTGTTGGCAGAAAATCACAATATGATCAAAATTATAACGATAAACTGATTTGTAACAGGTAAGGATAAACTATTGTTTTTCCCCAACCATTTGTCCACAAATTAATGAACAATGAGAGGGTTTTTTTATCATAAATTTAACTGCGCCATAGATTTTATAAATAGAATTTAATCTAATACAGTTATTATGTTCATCATAACTTTCTGTAAACTTGTTCAGTATATAAAATCCTATAAGGTTCTAAATGTGTAAGATTAATATCCAATTTAGTTTCTGTAAGATACTTCAATTTAGACTAATATTGATTTTGTTGCTATGTTGTTATGACCTTAATAATCCACACCGTTGTGAAGAACGACGACAGTCACTTTAAGTTTTTCAACGCCAGTTTTGCCATCTAATTAGAATTCCTTTAGAAGGGACGTCGCTAACGCCCCACATCTCCCCTTCCTCTTCACATCTTTAAAGACAGAAATTTCAAAAACATTAGTGAACGTCATCTCCTAATATCATTGTGGAATGAATTCTAATTTTGTAGAAGCAAATCTTAAAAACTGTTTCCTCTCTGTGGAGGATGTACTGTTTATATCCCGAATAAAACGGCTTTATTTCAATCTCTTTCCGACTATTGTCAACTGGAGCATAAGACTTACAGGTAAAGGGCAGAGGTGAATGCTTTCTGAACCTTTTTTGACGCCAAAAAATGCAAATGGGCTTGAAGAAATTCAACATTTTAAGTCCCATTCAAATATGGTTCCAAGAGCCCCCCCAATCTTTTTTTGAGGTCATGTTTTTCCGAACTATTTTATATTCATACTGGCCAACATTAATTTTGCTTCAGATTGCGGCAATTGTTCTATTTTAGGAAACATTTTGTTTGTCGCAACCTCTTTGCGTTTAATAATCACCATCTTTAGTGTACTCAAAACCATACAAAGTGCCTATCTCTCACTCATTCTGTTCAAAGTCTGCAACGTTCTGCAGGTCCTATTAATTCTAAGTTATCACCGCACAGGGGCCACTGATAGACTCCGGATGTCATCTGGCCCGCGCGACATTTTTTAGTACAACATATTATTTTCTTTCCAAAACATGTGGCAGGTTATCACATTTTACGACTTGTCCCCCGTTTTGGTCTTTGATTCTATATATTAAATGATCCGACCCTCCCACAAACTAATCTTTTAAAAACTGTAATTAGGGAGTTGTATAATTTCATAATCGCAATATGCCGCATTCCCTGACGGCAAGAGCTCTTAAAACAGTTTGAGTGGCCTTCCATCATAATAAGTTTTCATCAGTGCACACTCATTTAAATGAACATAGGGGGGGTAATAATGTACTGCAAGATTGAGCGGACTTCCCCCCCCTTCAAACGTAGTATCATCTGGCGAAACACTAAAACTATGAAGTGTGTAATTGTCTAGTTGTAAAGCCCTAGCATTTAAGCTAGCTCTCTAACAAAATTCGTATTTTGCTTCATCAGGTTTGAATGTATAATATTTGTTTTTAATTTTGCAATTGTTAAGTTTAAGAGGTAATGCTTAAGTTACTCCTTGCTTCTTTTAGTGAGCAAAACCCGTAAAACCATCAGGTATTGTTAACTGTTTAACGTCGTTTGTTCTGCCATTCATATTTTGTACTCTTATTATTCTTCTGGGCTTCAGTTAATTAAACCATACGACTTTGGTAGGAATATTTCATGTAGTGCCACCAATTTGGTTCCTCAATCGTTCTCAACAGCATGTTTATTAAATCTGTAGGACTGTCTATTGGGTTGTTATTGTTACAAACCATTTTTTAAAACAAAAAAAACGAGCGCGTTTAAATATACTAAAGATGCAAATATAATCTGTTGGGCCGCACTACAATCTTAAAAATAAAGCAAACTGATACTCTTGACATTGCTGTGACCCAGACTGACCACTTTTCATAAAAGGTGAGTACTCCTTAAGCAGATATCTTAACCCCCCTATTAAAAAAGACCTACATCCCGAAAGTGTGGTTCAGTCATCCGATGCAGTTTTATTCAGACCATTAAAACTTGCTGTGTTTTGTGCATCAACCTGGGGTGAGCGTCGTATGCTGATCATCTAAATCCATCCCTGATCCTTTGGTGAGGTCAGTGTATAGATTTCATTTTATTACACCATCAGACAATTTTTGACTGAACTGCGAGCGCCATTACCCAAAATGACAAACCGTTTTATCTCCATTCCACCAACCAAATAGACATGAGGCTTTGAAAGGATCTGTAACGAATTCACTATTTAATGTTAAGACAGACTTTAGACAAAAGTCGGATCTTAATCAAGGCTTAGGCACTCCTTATTAGTGCGGTGCACATAAAGTATCACTATGACTGGAATCCTCCTTACACAACTTTTTCTTCAGGCACAACTGTTCACCTCGGGTCCATAGAGCAAGAGCAGTAAAACAAGCAATGCCAACATTTATCTTAGACATATCTGAGGGCCTAACTAAAGCGGAATAGAACGCATACACGACTCTATTCGAACTTACGTTTGGTGTTTGCCTAGGTTCGCAAGCACAAGCGAGATCGAGCATAACTGTTTCTTCTACTGGTTTGGAACGCACAAAAACAATACTTAGCAAATATAGAGATCGGACGCCATTAATTCAACAGTTGATTTACTCAAGTATCAAAAGGTACCAACATGTTTTACAATACGCAAGATCGGAAAGTAGACATTGCTGTGTTGGCACGGTTTATACATCTGCCATCAGACCTCAGACTTCAGGGTAGGAACAATAATAAACTACAACAATGAAATCCTTGTAGCAGGTAATGAACAGAAGGTTTGAGGGAAAAACGATATAAATTCGAGCCAGAACTCGTACCAAACAATAAAAACACACGCCAAATTTAGAGTCATCCAATCCCCGTGTCCAAAAAGCCCCAAAGAACTGTTTGAAGACGTGACTTGTTCGCGATGACATGAAATGAAAAGACAGCGTTTGTTGTGGATTAACCTGCTTTAGGTTTTACTTGGTCCTTTACTTACTAAATGTAACCCAATCTATTAAGAGAACTAATCCCATAAGTGCTCGGGACAATAAAGCAACTACTTTGCTTGCAGTAGACAAAACCAGCTAATAACACTCCCTAATATACTGGTAAAGAGTCTATAGCTTCCAGCTAATTTTTTTAAATAAACTCGCAAGATGATCGAGCTGTTTTTTTTACCCGTTGATTTATTCAGTTGGAGGCGATGCGATGGAGGCCACCAGCCCAGCTCCTCCACCACCGCCTGTAATAGCCTCACGCAGTGTACTTATTGCAAATCCTCAGGCCGTTATAACGCTTGCTAATGTGACACACTTGCTCTCTAAACAGTGTTTTTATCTTTCTGCTAGCGTTGTGTCTTCTATCTAAAATTCTTTGAATAGTTTCTCATATTCTGCTTATTATGATCGTAATTGTTCTCGTTAGTAACAACGCTTCTACTCTCGCTGATCTTACGTCTTTAAGCTCATTTATTTTTGTATTATTCTTGTAAACATCATCTTAAGTTGGCACGGCTTCAGCCTCAAGAGTTTACTTTTTTTCTTTTTCTATAATCTTCATTTACTTTTATCAGTTTAGGGCTAAAATTGTTTATTAATTCTCCTCTGTAGGTTCTTAAAGTGAGGTCAAGGGCTATTAATATCTCTTAGAGGCGCCTGTATTTCTTGCGTGGGCAGCGCAGATCATCTATAGGTTTTTTAATGCTGTTTCTTTTTCATTCTGGAGTGAGTTCGCTGTTGCTTGATTTATTTCGCCCGCTGCTTGACTTAACTCTTCAAGTTCCATGTTTTGCGCTTGGTTCATCTGTTTGGGCTTTTTGTTGTATGTTTTGAATGCAGCAACTGCTTCCACATCAATTTTTGGTTTAGTAAGCCAAGACGAATCCCGCTCGCTCGCACTAATCTTTTTGAATAATTGTACCTATATTTTTACAAACTTTGATAGTTTTAGTTTATACGTAAGCGAACACGTTCTCCTTTGTCGTTTCTAAAATACAAATGGATACCCTTTCAGTTCAAAATCATCAGTGTATATAGTTTTGGGGGTTCTAGTTCTAAACTATGGTATAATGATCTGACTTAGCTTCTGTTTAATTCACGCCTTTGCCCCCTTCGGCTGTTTCATCCACCAATGATATTCTCCTGAGCGATGCTGTGTGCAACGGAGTTCTTTCATCCATGTTGGAGCCGTCAAATCGCGAATACCAAAATCTTCATCTTCCAATCCATGCCATGTTTTTTAAATAATTAACTTTTTTATTTTGGGGGGGGGGGGGGGGGGGGGGGGGGGTATAAAAATGGTCACAAGTATATGGCTCGATTCTTGACCCCTCATAGAAAGCTGAAAAGAACCCCATGCGTAAGGGAAATAAACGGAATATTACTGTTCCAAATTAATCCATCTACTATTGATGCGGAACAAATTTCTTATCTTTTACTGTCAAATTTTCCAGACCTAGAGCGGAATGATTTGTATTGTGCCAGGCCTCTGCACGGTCTTACTTCAAATAAACTCGGGCTTCAATAACAACAGACCCACCCAAACAGTTGTCCCAAATTTGGGGCGGGGGCAATCCGTTAAGAAAATTTCAATAAAACTTTGAGGGAAAGAAGTATTTTTCTTTAAACAGCAGACATATTTTAACACTATTCTGATCTATGGCTAACCGCGAATGAAAGGGAAGATCTTGCTTTTCAAGGAATTGTGATGAAGAAGCACTAAAACTTAGAATAGCGCCGAACTCGCCTCAGGTGATAAAAGCAGCTAAAAGTCTTTAGCTGTAAGTTAATGGCGTTGAAATCGCTTTTTTTCCATTCCTTTAGATTTTGAGTTGTTCAAAGCGCATGCCCCATACTTCAAGGGCGCATTAAAAGACAGATTGTCCTACAACTAACTTTTAATGCCTACAAACGTTGTTATCAGATCAACAGACACCCGAAGCAAAGTACAGCATTTTCAGACAACCTCGTTAGATTGGATGTTTTAGCAACTCAATTTAGCAAAGGCTGATTGGGCAACAATATGAGATCACAATTAAGTAATATATACGAAAACTTGCGTTCATCATTCAACATATCCTAAAAGCCGGGCAGACGCTATATGGAATTTTAATCTTAGTGTCCCGTCATTAAAAATCGCTTTAAAGGTATTTAATGCAGTGGGCGAAGATGAAGAACCATTCGCAAGAGCAAGTGAAAAGTTTTTTAATCCTAAAATAACGAAGTACAATGTTCGATTGAATGGTACCTAACCAAATCTACGCTAGCGGGCTCGACCTTATCATCATTTTGACGAAATAAAAAAATAGTTTGGGGGTGGAGGGTAGAAGTCCCTAACAGCAGACCTTGCGTCTAAAGATTACACCTACACAGTGTTAGGCTTTGATGATTATTTTAACATCAAAATACGGTTTATGGATTGACCTTAAAGGCAACAGCGGATAATCAGTTGCATGAAGTGGGAGAGAGTAAGAGACATAATAAACATATCAAATTGATAAAGAAAAAAGAGGCTTTTAAACGCGCTTAAATCATTTGTTTTATTATAAGATGCACAGCAAAATATTGAAGCTAACAGATATAAAGATGTAGTATACTAAATTATTTTTCATTTTAAAAAGCATGCCCACCCCTTCTAATCAAATTTATTCCAAAAGTGCCTAAAGAACCTTAGTCCGCCAAGCGAAGAGATAGTAGAACCCCAACCCCGGACATAAAAACCATTAGAATAACCAACACACAACAAATGCAACAAGAACTATAACAGGACCTTTCAAAATACAGCAAAACAAACGAAGGTATTCTGCTGCCTTTAATGCTGTTACCTATGTACTACTGGAGCATCGACTAAAGCCCGCCTCAGCAGGAACCGAGTTGTTGGCCTCTTAGTCATCGGGCATAGCGCACCGGGCAGCTTTGCCTCTAGCGGGGTGAATTTAGCTCTTCGGCCTGTGTCATTAGCCGTAGGTGCTGCTAGACAAAAATAAAAACTAAACTTTCCAAAAGCACACAGCTAGGGTTTTTCAAACTAATAACAGCTAAACTTAGTTCCTTCAAACTGATAATAAATAAAGCACTAGCTGACCTCACACATCACGGGATGAAGAATTAGAGTCGTTTACAGCCGATTTTGACGACTACAAAAGACAACAGTTTGATCTTCAAAAAAAGGCAAGGGCAATTTTTTCCCTCAACAGCCAACCCCGAGCAGATAAAAAGGAATGCTTAAAAAAAAGTACACAAACATTAAACTCTGGTTCTAAACAGCTCACAATAACAACGCCAAAGGGTGTTTTATACTTAGTTTATGAGTCCAAGCACAATAAGCCACCGATATTGATTAATTATATTTTTGATTTAAATAAAAAAATTTGAGTTAGAAAAGAAACTTCAGCATGGATAAAAAAAATGAAGGACCGGACGAATTGTTTGAAGCACTGCAAGAAGATTTATCAAGACACTGAATGATATTGATTTAGAATTCTTGATCCAGCAAGCGTACGGGCAAGCGGTGTTCATGCTATTTCTCAAGTTCCGGGTAAACTCACAATAGACCCACCGGGTTAAAGTAATGTTAGCCTGTTTAATCGACTTATAACAATAAATCAGAAAACCTAGAAGTCTGGGTCTCAACAAACAGCAGACATTCTTCCATAATGACTTAAACACCGCTGTTGGGCGAGACGAACTGCTTACACAGTTTTGATGTGGCCGCAGAAGAAAGGCCAAAATGAGAGGCTCTGTGGGTCAGCAGGGCGAAGTCTTAGAGATCCAGATAAAAACAGTCTAAGTAAGCGCCGAATGTTTGGCAAGTCAATACATTCCACTACCATCCAGCATTAGTTGCAAAAAAAGCATTTTTAAAACATAAAGAATACAGACAATAAATTTTTATGAGGTGTGTTCTTGCCAGGGGCTCATCACGTCCGCAAAAACGCAGAGAGAGTGTCTAAAACAATCGCCCTTACAATCAATGATCTTACACTTTAGTGGAATATCCTTTCCTTTTAGTGAGATCAAATTGATCAGTTTGAAGAACAACACAAACCAATAACTGTAATATCTACACTAGGGATGAGGAAACAAAACTACCGCGATTAAGTGTCCTAAGAACAGCCCAACAATAGGCGATCCAACAAAAAATCATGTTGACTTACACGAAAATGCATTCACAACCGCTGCCACATTACACATTGATTACGACCAATGAAGTATACTAATGCAGCATACTTCAAAAGCTGGCACAAACAAGAATTCTGCCCAAATGTTTAACAAGAAATTCCATCTCCTCAAGCAGCAAGCGAACATAAGAAACATTGTATCGCGGCCCATTTGACTGTTAATACAGAACTAATTAACGGGGCGCCCCACTCCGATCTAAAGTTAGTTTTAAGAACTGGAAACGGATGCAAAATTCTCCATATGTTTGTTTACGCAGACTCGAGTCGCTTTAATGTTCCTTAATGAAGGCCAGCGCCACACAAACTTCGAAAAACGGTCTTAAATGATAATCATCAGATTTGTTCATCTTGTCCTCATTATTGTTAGTCAGATGGGCGCTCATTCAACCCAGAATTATACAGAGGACCAAATGCTGGGCCGAATACTTCTTAAAACGCATGCAGCAAGTGGCGTAATGTCTGTTCTAAATAATCTGCACATACTGACATCATAATGTCGCTAAAGAACCAACAACAGTAAGACTCAGCCACACATTGTTGGATTTGCCGGTTTAGGCCTCTCATTCAGACGCAGAGCTAATCCAAAAGTAAGAACCATGACACAATCAGTGGAAAGTTCAGAGGAGCAGCACACAGTAAATGCAATCGACCAACTAAAGATTGAAACAAAGACATGGAATCTGCCTGTATTCTTTCCTAACTTGCGAGGTTACGACTCTCATCTTATAATGAAAGCAGTAGACGATGCCTTCAGGGTGTCATGCATTGCACAGTCATCAGAAAAGTACATGTGTTTCACTTTAAATAACATGTCTTTTTATGACTCTATGCAGCACATGATGGGTTCATTAGAGTCGCTGGCTATGTCCTTAAAGTCCTGCCCAATAACGGAAGAATATTTTGACCCAACTCTTGTTAGAAAGGGCGTTTACCCTTATGAGTACATGAACAGTTGGGGAAGGTTTGATAAAGATACACTTCCGCCTAAAGGCGCGTTCTTTCTAGTCTCAGAGGAAAGGACATCAGTGATTCTGATTACCAGCATGCTCAAGATGCGTGGCAAAAGTTAGAGTGTAAAACGATGGGAGACTATCATGATTCATATTTAATGGCTGATACATGTTTGTTGGCGGACGTTTTTGAAAATTATAGAAAGACCTGCATGAAACATTATAGCCTGGATCCCGCGCATTACATTTCTGCGCCCGGGATGAGTTGGGATGCTTTCTTAAAGTTTACTGGAGTACAGATTGATTTATTGTCAGATTTACCAATGATTCAGATGATTGAAAACGGGTTGCGTGGGGGAATTAGTATGGCATCGCATCATTACTGTAAAGCAAACAACAAATACTTGGACGACTATGATCCGAGTAAAAGGTCTAACTATCTCATGTATTTAGATGCAAACAATCTGTATGGTTGGGCTATGGCGCAATCGCTTCCATTACGCAACTTTAAAATGTACACAGGTACAAATAATAGTTCAAAAGGCATTTAAAGTGGTTGTGCAGTTTTACGAAAGACAAAACAGCGTGGTTTCATTCTAGAAAGTTGACTTTGAATATCCTCATGAACTCCTTGACCTGCAATATTGCTTTCCATTAGCAGCAGAAAGTCTAAGTGGCAAAACAGAGCCTCCTAAACTTGTGCCTAATACTTCGAGGGCAAAATAAAGTATTAGTCTGTCAATACAGTCTTCGACAATTTTATTTAAGTCATGGTTTGAACGTTGACTGCTGTTCATCAGTATATTGGTTTGATCAAGAACAGATTCATGAAAAACCTTACATCATGAAGAACCACTGATCTCTGAAACTAATTCACAGATGCTTCAGAAAAGACCTTTTTCATGCTGTGGAACAACAGCTGTTTTGGAAAGAATTATGGAAAACCCGCACAAAGCGCTAAAGTTGTCAGTTTGGTCAACAGAGGAGAGAACGAAGCAATTAACTGACGTCAAAACCAAATTTATCAGGACTTCAGATGATTTCATGATCACTTTGTGGCATAATGATGAAAAAAAAAAGAATGTCAAATTAGACAAGCCTGTATTTATGGGTTTTCTGTTTTAGAATTATACATAAAGCTTTTGATGTTAGAATTTCCTTTATGACTACTTTAATCCCTCGTATCCAGAGGTCCAGAGTACTTTTACACAGTACTGATAGTTTTGTTATTGTTATCCCTACTGATGACATCTATAAAGACATGGAAATTAGAAGTAGTAAAGGTGAGAGTGGATGGGTACGAAACATCCGATTTTACCCTTAAAGAGTCGCCTTTACATTCAGATTACTAATAAAGAAGGTTTTAGGAAAGATTGGAAGGTTGATTATCTGGAAAGGTGATTAAGGAGTATGTTGGGTTAAGGTCAAAATGTACTGTATTCGAGCCAGGTGAAAACCATTATGAAAGGCATAAGGAATATCTAGCATTGTTGTGCTGTCGATGCATTAGCGCCCTGACATCTACAAGATATAAGGATAATGTTGCTTATAGCCCAGACGACCGCAAAGCGGCCATATCAGGGGCTGTATGACTTCTACAAAGAAGCATTGTTTGACATATTAGTCATTTTCATCATGACAACGTGAAATCTGCGATCTAATCTACATGAGAGCAACAACATCAGGTTGCGATACAAAGAAGTCGTTAGTTTGATAGAACAAACACAAAAGTGTGTTTGTTAATCGAGAGTTATCCATATGCATATGGACATTATAGAACCGTGAAAATAATTATAAGTGATACTGTGTCTGGTGGGATTATCTGCGTTTTCTTTCACAAAAGATTCTTTGAGGAGCTTGTTGTTTTTGTTGTGTCAGTTTCTCGTAAATAATACTCGGGCGGGATTATCATTTACCAATTCTTTTTATTTCATATGGATTCAACACTTCCAAAAATGGATCGGTTGCCTGATGCGGTGTCCCTTCTGCTTCCCCCGGTAATTAAAGGTACCTTCCTTTCAATCCGATGGTATTAGTTTGCTGGGATGAAGACTCTCCTTCATGCAACATTTATTGTTTTTCTTTTGAATTGCTTGTACTGGTTTTAGCCCTTTAAATTCTGCATTATTCATTGCAGCGCACAAATCTGAGGGCACGTTTCTAAACCCATTCTGTGTTGCGGTGACTTGTCAATCAAGCTCTCTGTGATACTGGTAGGAAAAAAAAGGTCTTTCTGTTATACTGTTTGTTAAAGTTTTTCAACTTAGCTGTGATCTGTTGAAACGCCCGGAATGCCTTTTTAATGGTTTCTTTTTGTTCTTTTCATTAATTGATTCACTTGGCTTTAATATTCTTTTCCTATCATCAACTTGAATCATGCGAGGGAAAGTTAAGGGGCCTCGTTGGTATATCAGTTGTATAGCAACAGCAACAGCAAGATGCACTCTTTTGTTGTTTAATGGTTCGCTTCTTTGGATCTTGAAGCTTATTGGGGGTGTCAATGTCATGTGAGTGCGTACTTAAATCTTTTTCGTCTATTCGTATCGGAGGGTAAATATAGAAGATCATTTGATGGGGGTGTAAGTTCACGGTATTGTATTCACAATCGTTCGGTCTTTGTATTAGTTTAGGCGACACAGGTATTAAATTTGCCAGATCGATTGTTTAGATAACATTCTTTTGCTGTTGTTCACTGACACCAGCTTGCTTAGCTTAGCTTTATTAATTGCTGTGAATTTCGACTTCACAATATCCTTTTTGGTGAAATATAGATTTTGTTCATTTTTTTATACAGCTGATTTTTTGTGCAACAAATACACATCTGTCATACCAACGACCAATTAAACCCCGTTTCTTTGAATCTTTTTGGTTTTTCTGTTGGTTGATAAAAGTTGCTGAATTTTGGGGGGGGCAATGTCTGGATTTGGTTTGCCCGTTACTAGATAATAATCTTTTATCGCTTGATCAACATCTTTAATTGTGTATGCTGCATTGCCCCTGTTTTTTCTGTGTGTTTTTAATAAAATCTAACTGCTCAATTCTATGCTTTCATAGCGATATGTTGCTGCAGCTTGGTTGCGCCACTGATTTGTTTTGTACTTTTTTCTCTCGTTCGGCTTCCCGTTGTTTACTTTAACGCGTAGTTACTTTCGCTAAAAGGCTAGAGCATTAACCACAGCGCCGACTATCATCATTAGGAGTGAAGCCATTTTATAAATGTATTTTTTTATTTACATATTGGCAGGATATTATTACCTGGTTAACTTAAAAAATCTTTCGTAGCAAATGAAGCTTTGCAATGATTGCAATCAGCTTTGCTGAACATCCTACCAAAGTCACTCTGTTTGCCCAAGTTCTGTGGTTTTATTTTTAATCAGGCTTTTTACCAAGACATAGTTGAATCCTAAACTTAGGCCCCCCAATACGCAGCAGAATCGGGTATATCAAGGTTAGTAATAGTTTTTTCGGTGCTCATTTTAATAAATTAATATAATTATTATTAATAACAATATAACTTTGAACAGCGAATGATATGCTTACAGCTACGAGCGGCCTAAACCTTCATGAATCTTACTAAATGAAGAGTATGTTCAAGCTATTATGCCCAATAAGGAAGGTTGTATTCTTTGGCAGCATGTGAGGAAAACATAACAGTTCCTCGGAAACTGAATATTCAGCATTGAACAGATGCAACAGTTGTCGCCGACATAAGTCCAATATTAAAGTATTCAAACAGGTTTGAAGCGAAGCTGGGGTCCGAGAATGCGTAAAAGTGTTAGGGACAAACGGTTCTTGTTTGTTCTCTAACTTAGTCAGTTAGATTTGCTCCCCATGATTTGAACAATGATTTTATGTTATGTGATTTATCGCAAGGATCCAGTTGTAACAGTCATTAGAGTCTCTAAGATGTGTTTTATTATTACTGATTTGGAACATTTGTTATCGCAGTTAATCACAGGATTTATTACTTTTAATCATATAGAATTTATTTCCTTCAAAAAAAAATGAACGAGTCGGAAATCAGAAGAGAATCAGGAAACATTGAATCAGAAAACACTGAATCAACGTCGGAGAATGTGACTCAGTAAACATCCCTGGGCGTTGTTGCAGCAGGGAAAAGAGTAGCACAGAGTTTTAAACAGGACTAAGAATAATTAAAGTTTACTATCACAGAATAAAACTCATAATGAATAACATTACACCGCCAACGCCAACAGTTGATCCAATGCCAGTCAGACAAGAGAAAGTTAATTAAAGGGCTCCAAAGTCTTCATTGGAATATTGAACCTTAAAAATAGTTGCCATTTTTGGCGCTTTGCTGCTGCTGGGGGCAGGTTTTACGGTTATAAAATTTATAACCAATGGCAACAAAGAACTAAAGCAGCCAAAATAATCTGATCCTATAAAATACAGAAGAAGACAACAGCACGCCAAGCACACGCAAATAACAAAAAATCATTTTGATCCATTTAAAAAGCAATATTATTTTAAAGAACTTAAATTTTAATTTTTTTTGATAAAAATTAGATCATGGCGGTTTATTATTTGTTTAAAAGGATGGAGTCATAAATACAGAAATGGAGTATATATAAAGATTTTCCATAGTCCAGAATTGTTATCAAATTGCGGTTGCTTAGGGATGTAAGTATTTCATTAAGATCTATCGGACCGATCTCACACCCAGGGCGTTAAGCAAAAACCATCCTCAACGATGACGCGTTTTTTTGAGGCGTGTGTGTATATATTAGTTTCTGACTATTTAAGTTAAAAAATTGATTTGTATTGTTTTTTGATATGTATAGATAACTTGAATTAGAACTTGGTTGGACTTAAAGGACGACTTAATTTCATTCTTGAGTAATTTTATTAAGGAATCGTAATTTAAGAATCTTAATTAGAACTTAAAGTAACTTATTAAAACGCTAATTAAGAACTACCCCCTATTTAAGAACTTGAGGATTGTTTAAGATGAACCGTATGGAAGTGGACTTAAGTGTGTGCTTGCATGGGGTGGGGGTGGGGGGTGTGCAATGCGTTAGGGTGTGGGTGGGGGGACGTGATGTATTGCGTGGAGTAGGACTAAACACACACAATAAACAATCATCAAACAACATACAAATCAAGCAAACAAAACACAATAGACAGTCCAGGGGGTGGGGTGAGCGGGGTCGTGCGTGCGTGGGGTGGTGGTACGTGCGTGCGTTGGGGTGGGGGTGGGGGGTACGTTGCGTGCGAGGGGTTGGACAAAACACACACAATCAAAAAAGTGGAACTACTAGGGACCACTTCTTGCTTTGTGAACTCTAAAATCAGGTCGTTGTCTCGCGCGCAACCGCAATCAACTAGGCCAAGGATTCATTTGTGTTCACTTGGCCTTGTTTGCCGATGAGCTTTGCAGGTACTGCCAGCGCTTTGCAGTCATGTGATCTTATATGATCGCTTGTCCTAGTTTGCTGGTGCTCCGTGCCTGCTCGTCTTGGCAGGCAGACTGCTGCGCTTTGCAGGGGTCAAGCGAATCATATATGATCTCTTGGCCTGTTTGAGCTGTGCCCCTCTTTTCTCAACAAGGGCTTGCAACTGGCTTGGCAGAAGTTAACCGCAGTAATTGCTGTTCCAAGCTTTATGGCTGGCTCTTATCGCCAGTAGTAGTACTATCCGTATTGTATATTTGGAGCATTTATATGAAGATAGTGACAGCCACACATACTCCTCTCCATACTGGTTGATGTACTAAGGTCTGCCTAAACTATCGAGTTTGTTTGCCAGGTACATTCGAAAATCGCCATTCATTCTGCATAGGGCACACTTGAAGGCAGATGAACTGGGTAGGAATTAGAAAAGTAGAAAAGTTTTACACATCTTAATACAGATCGCTTTGCACATGAACACTGATTCTGTAAGATTAACATTCAATCAAAGTCTGATACAAACTGGGAACAGCAAAAATTGTTTAAATTTTATAGTTTTTTAGAATTCGAATCAGCGTGTTTACCTCCGCCTATGAATTGAACGCTTGTTTTGTTAAACATGATTTAGCTGCCTCAAGCCAGCTCCCGACATTCACGCCGTGATGGTTTGTTTTGCTTTCGGCGACTTGCAACAATGCAGCGCCATTTTTTAGATAAGGAACCATCTTCGCGATAGCCTAACCACGTATTAAAACTGGCTGTTATCTGTATGTCAACTATATTGCCCTCAACGTTTTCATTTCCTTAAGCCAACAACTTTAAAGTGTACACATCTGTTCTTTGTTCATTTTGAATAACACACCACAGCACAGTAAACGCGTCCTGCTAGTACGGACCCAGTCAGTAGAAGAATGGGTGGTTAACCTAGTCTTGTGTGCCGGCCCGTAAGCCTAAGCTTATATGTAACCCCCTCGTGATTGGCGGGCTGTGACAACGGCCCCATCACGTTGGTTGTGTTATCGTGGCAAAGAAGGTTCGTGAAGGCTGATGCAATTTGTTGTAATGGGGCTGGTCTGGGCAGGAGGGAGTGGGGTGAAGAGGAGGGGAGAAGAGGGGTAGGGGTGGAGGTGTGGCGGTATTGATTTTTTGGCCCGCTGTTTGTCAGATGGCTGTGCGAAAGGCTTACTTAAATCGCAGACACTATTTATTATTAGATGTATGTACAGCCAGAAAGAAACACTTTGTAAACTGATTTCAGTGGAAGACATGCAGAGAACTAATAAAATCGGGTGTGTGTGTGTGTGTGTGTGGGCGTGTGTGTGTGTGGGAGCGCATACGCACGTATTTTGTGTGAAACGCCAGAACACGTTATGGATATGATCCGGAGACTAGGTCTCTCTCCGTGGTCTAATGAAATTATTATTTAAAACCGCAAGCAATCCTTCGCAACACGTTGCTCTGAGGGAACAACTGACCTTATGGGTTTGGCTGCTGAATAGAACGGCCTCTCTCTCTGCTGACAACCCCACGCTGTTATAAACCACGCGAGTAGTAAGTTACGTCGGATAGCCTAGTGCACCACCGTTGTTTGGGGCGAGTTTTTTTCCCCCAGGCCCCCCCAAACGGGCTGCTTTTCCCTACGTTTATCTATGGGGCGTGTTCAGCACGGCTACTTTTCCCCTACGTTACTCTCTGAAACTTTAGTTATTTAGTATTGAAACGGGATTAACCTACAGTATGTTTGTTTGTAGATAATCGTTATTTTTTGGTTTATTGAAGTCTTTATTGTCAAGAGAAAGGAAAAGGCGGCTTTTAGGTCACTTTCGCCGAAAAACTGGTTGGAGGGCGCGAAAGTGATGTTTAAAAGCGCCTTTTCCTGTTCTCTCCCGTCTCTGCAAACAATCACACACACACACACACACAAACACAAAAAACCATGCTCGGGTAACAAACAGACGTTACCTGCCAATTTCCATTTACAATCGGTTGAGCTGTTTTTGAGTCTATTAGCGTACACTGACACACACACTCACACACACCACACAGTGAATTTGCCATTATATTTATATATATATATATATTTATTTACATATATTATATTTATCCCTATTTCTTCAATCTAAGGACATAAGAGGCAAGCTTTG
>JAFLJL010014326.1:89474-118345 GCA_018398815.1 Conus ventricosus | reverse complement strand
CAAAACCCTTTAATCTTTTGCGGCTGGGGGGTAATCGTTATGGGATCGGTAGTTCATAAGGAATTTAAGTCTACTTCCAGATTAGCCCTATTGGATTATTAGTTGGAAGCTGTGACAACATACTAACACAGTATTAACATCATGAGGTCCTTTTATCATTGTAAAGTTTCTCAGTGGGAGTGGTTGACTCATAGCCCATCCACAGTTGTTGGCGTCTAAGTACATTAGATAGTTGGATGGTTTAGTTTGGTCATAATCGTCTAAATACTTGTTGTTAGCTTTGCAGTAAGGATGTGAGGCCATGCTAATACCTCCCCTCAGCCCATCTTCAATCATCTGAAGTGTAGGTAGATCAGAAATTAAGTCAATCTGAATGTTTGTAGACTTTAAGAAGGCGTCCCAAGAAAGGCCTGGGGCAGAGATGTAATGTGATGAGTCTAAGCTGTAATGTTTCATGCATGTAGTTCTGTAATCTGAAAGACGTCTGCTAATAAACACACGTCAGCCAATAGATACTGATCATGATAATCGCCCATTGTTTCACAGTGTAATTCTGTCCAGGCTTTCTGAGCGTATTCATATTCAGAATCAGTTATGTCTTTGCCTCTAAGACTAGAAAAGAAAGCGCCTTTAGGAGGAAGTGAGTCTTCATCAAACCTGTCCCACGAGTTCATGTATTCATAAGGATAGATGCCTTTGCGCACTAAAGATGGATCAAAGTATTGTTTAGTTATTGGATAGTCTTGTAGAGATCCCCCTCCGGGGGGTTGCGACCTTGTCGTGGTCGGAGGGTTTGCGTGGTCCAGTGATCCCTTAGGCTTTGCTGGCGGGGGCATCAATACTTGGAGATGGGCTGTTTTTTTCACACTGACTTCTAGGCCTGAGAGGTGCAGATGCTGTTTGGCCTAAGCGTAACGTGGTAAGGAGTTGATGCCCCTGGTAGGGCTTCCATGTCAGATAGGCTAAGGGTGAGGATCCTGACTAAGAGTAACCGCCTTTCTCCTTTTCTTGTTTTCTGCCTCCCTTATTTGGCCCTTTTCTATCTTCGTCTCCCTTCAAGTCTTCTTTTTCACACTCCTTTTCTCTCTGTGGTCTCCTTAAGATCCGCGTGTTTGCCGTGCGGTGGCGACCTGTGTCGGAGGGGAATGAGGTCCTGGTGATTGAGAGGCCAGTGCTTGAGGAGGCCTGTGCTCTCAACACATCACTTTGGCTCGGACCTCTCCTAGACAGGGAGTACACTTTGGCCCGGGTGTACTAATCGGCTCCCCTTCTTGGGCTGGGTCAAGACAAGCAGTTCCCCTGCTGGCATGTGAACCCTGCAGTGCTCAGCTCTCTGTCCCGGGAGTTGAGCATGATCAGGGGGGATGGGGTTAGTTGCTTCTGTTTGTCGTATGTCTCTCCCGAAGCCTGGAAGGGGTCAAGACATTGGTTTCTTGGCCCTGGCCCCTTAGTTGGACTCCAAGGTGGGTGGGTAAGGGAGAGATGAATCATACACACTAAATATGGCTTTTTCCAAAACATTCCCCCCAAAAGGAAGAGGAAGTCAGCATCCCCTATTTCAGGGGATGGTCAAACAGATAGTGATTCTGATACAGAAGTGAGACAGAAGACAGGTTTTTGGGCTTCCTGGCTCGTGATGGAGGAGCGGAGCAGGAACGACCCCTTTCAGCTCTGAGCCCTTTTTGCCATACAAAAGGGCTTTCAAGGTTTGGCAGGTGGACCCTCGGTCCATCAAGAGGTTGGAATGGCTCGTTCCTTATTGAGTGTAAATCACAGAAACAATCTGACCAGCTGCTGAAGGCAACAAAATTAGTGGACAGGGAGATCAGAGTAACTCCCCACAAACAATTAAATTCATCAAAAGGCGTGATTCGCTGCAGGGATTTATCTGGTGTCTCGGAGGCAGAAATTAAATCGGAGCTGGCGTCCAGGGTGTGACGGAGGTGCGCAGGGTGACAGTAAAGAAGGGTGCAGAAAGAGTGGCCACCAACACCCTCTTTCTGACATTCTGCAACCCTGTGCTGCCTCCGGTCATCAAAGTCGGCTACCTGAATGTCCGGGTTGAGTTATATGTTCCGTCCCCGTTGAGGTGCTTCAGGTGCCAGAAGTTTGGCCATGTCAGGGACCGCTGTTCTGGGCGGTGAGGTGTGTGGTATTTGCTGCAAGGCAACCCATGTGGGCCGTGTCATGATCCGGCACATTGTGCTAACTGCGGTGGCGACCATCCCTCCTCTTCCCGAAATTGTCCTTCTTGGATTCAGAAATCTGCTATACAACAGAGTCAAAACGGAAAAGAAGATCTCTTTTTTTGAAGCCCGGAAACAGGTTGTGGGCAGTCAGACGCCGACAGCTTCTTCCTACGCTTCGGCTGTTAAGAAGGTTCCCACAGTTTCTACTCGGTCAGTCTGCTGCCAGACTGATGAATTCATGTTTTCGAAAACATTGCAAGTAAGATCTGTCAGTTCTGGTGGTAGCAGGTCCACCACCTTCCAACCAAAGTGACTGCCCCTGGTGGAGGCAAAAAAGTCCGCCACCCCTCAGACTGCCCAGCAGTCTACAACATCTGCTGCTGGGCAGATTAAAAAACCAGCACCCCTACCTCGAACTCCTCTGTCCAGTGCCCGTGCGGGCAAGGGAGTTCCACCCAGTGTGGAGATGGTGGAGATTAGGACAAACCTCCACCATCTCCCAAATCCAGACCCACCATCTCCAAAATCCAGGCCTTGTCACCTGCGGGCAAGTCTGCCAGCGGGTCCAAAGACCAACACAGTCCAGTGAAACTAAAAAATAATGTTCACTCCATTGGCCGCAGATGCTGATGAGGAGATGACCTGATCTCTCTCCTTTTCGCCCTCTGCACCATGGATAATACAATATTCCATTGGAATATCCGTGGTCTAAATTCCAACTTCGAGGAGCTGCAGTTCTGTGTCAGTCTCTAAAACCTTCTGTCGTGGCTCTTCAAGAAACTCAAATTCAAAGCCAGAAGACCTTTACTCTTCTGGCTTTAATATTCTTTCGAAACCTGCACAACCATCCACGTTGGGACTGTCGGGCGGTGTGTTGCCCTTCTCCTACACAAAACTTTGTTGTATAGTCCTGTCATTCTGTCTACCTCCCTTCAGGCTGTAGCTGCGAGAGTCACTCTCCACAAGACTGTGACAATCTGTTCTCTTTATCCTCACCTTCTGTCCCGGTTTGTCGTCAGGACCTTGTCAGTCTGATAGAGGAACTCCTCGACCTTTTTTGCTGTTGGGTGACTTTAACGGTCACAACCCTCTTTGGGGTAGTACCGGTTCGTCATCCAGAGGTCTGCTGATGAGGATGTCCTTTCGGATTTGGATTTGTGTTGTCTGAACGACGGATCTGCAACTTACCTCCATTCTTCCACAGGTTCACTTTCGTGTTTAGATTTGTCGGTTTGTGACCCCTCGCTGGTCCTGGACTATGAGTGGTCTGTCCATGACGATCTGCACGGAAGTGACCATTTCCCTGTCCTTCTACAACCTGTAATAACTGAACACGTCTCTGTCTCTCAGCATTTAAATTATAAGAAAGCAAACTGGGATCTATTTGCAGCCACTATTTCCAAGGAGTTCCAAGACACTGATTTTCTTCAGAGTCCTGACCCAGCTGAATCACTGACTAATACTATGATTAAATGTGCTAAAGCCTGTATTCCAGTGTCTTCCGACAAACTTCAAATGCCAAAAACACCCTGGTTTGATTCAGAATGCCAACAAATTTCCAAAGTTAGAAAACGGCTCAGCGTCAGGTATACAAACGACCTTCGGGTCCCACGCTCGAGCCCATCAGAAACTCCGTGCTAAATCAAGACACACTTTTAAATCAGTAAACGTCGGTCCTGGAGAAGCTTCTGCTCCAGGCTGACATCAAAAACTTCTAAGAAAAAAGTGTGGAACATCATTAAGAAAATCAAAGGGAAGAACACCTGTCCCACTGTGAACCATCTCAAGTTTTCGGATTCTTTAATAACAGAGAAGAAAGCAGTTGCTAATCTGCTTGCTTCAACCATTGAAAAGAATTCCTCCTCTTCTAATAAATCGGTCACTTTTGTCAAAAACAAAGCCCTAAAAGAAAAATCACCCTGCAACTTTTCATCCGACAACATGGAAGACTACAATCTTCCTTTCACATTAAACGAGCTGAAATCTGCCTTACTCTCTTGCAGCGATTCCTCTCCAGGTATAGATGACATACATTATCAACTATTGAAACATCTTCCGCAAGAAGGTCTGAACATCCTGTTACAGGTATACAACCACGTGTGGACTACAGGTTGCTTTCCACCCTCTTGGCGGACAGCCCTCATTATTCCCATCCCCAAACCTGGAAAAGATCTTTCTAATCCATCTAACTACCGTCCCATAGCTTTGACCAGCTGTGTCTGTAAATTGATGGAAAAAAATGGTCAATGCTAGGCTCATGTGGAAACTCGAAACCGATGGCCTTTTGGCGAAAGAACAGTGTGGTTTCCGCAAACATCGTAGTACAGTTGACCATTTGATTCGTCTGGAATCTACACTTAGGAACGCTTTTTTAAACAGACAGCATGCAGTGGCAACTTTCTTTGACTTGGAGAAGGCCTACGATACCACCTGGAAGTCGGGGATACTTCATGATCTCCACGATCTGGGTTTTCGAGGTCATCTTCCGCTTTTTATTCAAAATTTTTTGGCAGAACGACAGTTTCAGGTCCGGGTTGGCACCACTCTCTCTGATGTCCACGAGCAGGAGTTGGGTGTTCCACAGGGGAGCATACTATCTCCTGCCCTCTTTAGTATTAAGATCAACAACATTGTGAAATCAGTTCAGCAGGGTTCAGACTGCTCATTGTTTGTGGAGGGATTTTGCTGTCTACGCAACTGGAAGCCTGTACCCGAGTGTCCAGCGCAGGCTCCAAACTTTGCGTAGATAAAATCCATCGGTGGGCGGATGAAAACGGTTTCACCTTTTCTGCTACAAAAACCCAGTGTATTCACTTCCATAATTTCCGTCAGTTTTTTCCAGATCCGGAACTTCAAGTAGGGAAATCTCCCATTCCAGCTGTTAAAAAGGCCAAATTTCTGGGAGTCATTTTTGACCAAAAACTTAACTTTCTCAGCCATATTAAAAACCTCAAAACTGCTTGCCAAAAGGCACTGAATATTTCTGCGGGTCGTAGCACACACCGACTGGGGCGCTGATAAGAAAACTTTGTTGCACCTCTACAGAGCCTGGTCCGTTCCAAACTGGACTACGGTTGTGCTGTGTACGGCTCCGCAAGATCATCTTACCTCAAACTCTTGGACCCTATCCACCATCAAGGGCTTCGTCTCTGTCTTGGAGCGTTCCGCACCACCCCTGTGTACAGCCTGTACGCAGAGGCAGGTGAACCTTCACTGTGCAACCGCAGGCTGAAAACTGTCTTTGAATTATTACATCCGACTGTTCTCAGAACCGCAGAATCCTGCCTATGACTGTGTTTTGACCCTCCGTTCCAAAGTAAGTTCGAAACAAACCCGAAATGTATTCCGCCGTTTGGTTTCGTATGCAGCCTCACGTGCGGAATGCAGGTTGTAGACCTAGGAGTTGTGTCCGATTTTTCCAAGTTTCCGGATCAACCTCCGTGGACCTTTTTCACACCAGAGATTCGTTTTGATCTTGCAGCTTTTCGCAAAGAGTCTACCACTCTCTGGCGTACAAGGCATTGTATGCTGACCTCTGTTCCAAATTCCCATCCTGTCAAAACGTTTTCACTGACGGTTCCAAGTCTGAGGATGGAGTGGCCTGTGCAGCCTACTGCCCTGGGCTCCTTCTCAGATATTGTTGGAACATATACATTCAGATGCTTCTGTCTATTCTGCTGAACTTACTGCTCTAGTACTGGCTTTGAAGATAATTCTCCCATTCTTCGAGGAGGGACTTTCTGGTTCTGTCGGATTCGCTGTCAGCTTTGGAGGCCATAGCTGGCCGGAACCTTCAGCATCCAGAACTTTTATTTTTTTTTGAACTTTTTAGCAAGTTGAAGGCGGACGGTTACAACATTACTCTTGCTTGGGGTTCCTGGCCATGTTGGCATCGGCGGGAACGAAATGGTTGATCGTTTAGCCAAGAACGCCACAAGAGAGAAACTGTCCAACACTTATTTTCCCCTGCTCAGATGGAAACCCAAAATTAACGATTATGTGAGAGACCTCTGCAGGAGGATTGGAACACACAGACAATAACAAACTCTTTCAGAAACCGTCCAAACCTTAAAGACTTCCTCCCCTCTACGTCGGGTGGTCGTTTAAAAAGGAAACGGTTCTGTGCCGGCTGCACACCGGCCATTCGTATTTTACCCATTCTTACCTTTTAAAGAGTGAAGAAGCTCCGTGGTGCATTCCATGTCATGCACCACTCACAATGAAACATGTTCTTTTAGAGTGTTGGGACTTGCACGATGTGAGACACAAACATTTTACAGCGGAGTCCATGAAGATCCTGTTCAGGGATGTCCGCCTGACGTGATCCTTGGGTTTTTGAGAGAAATTAAATTTTTCATCTGATTTGAGATTTTACGGAAGAAGGATTTTTAACAAAGTTTCTGGTTCGTTTGTAGACGATGTCATTTAACGAGATGTGTGAAAGTTTTTTTTTTTTTTTTTTTTTTTTTTAAATGACTGGTGAGTTGATTTTAACGTGGTGACAGCCCTGATGTGGCCCTCTGCGGTCGCTGGGCTATAAGCAACATTATCTTATCTTATCTTGTAGAGATCCTGCTAACTTATCTAAACTCCCCATCAGATGTTGGGCAGAGTCATAGAAGATAAACAGTCAAGAGTAAAAGTCATGTACTTTTCTGACGATTGTGCAATGCAGGTAACCCTCTTATATTCAGAAGTCACTGCTTGCATGATGAAATGAGAATCGTAGCCTCATAAGTTATGAAAGAAGATAGGCAGTTTCCATGTCTTAGGGTCAACCTTAAGTTGAAGATTACAATTTTTGTGCGCAGCCCCTCTGAACTTTCCAGTAATGTGATCGTGGTCTCTTACTGTCACGTCTTTAATGTTAGGTGTTAGCTCTAAACCGCAAATCCAGCAGTGTGTAGATGAGTCATAGCGTTCTTGGTCTTCAGGAGTCATAACAATGTCTGAAAGATTTAGTTGGTTAGAGTAGTAATTACAAAGTTGTTTCATCTGCTCTAAAAAATCTGCTAGCTGCATTGGACCCTCTGTAAATCTCGGACGTGTGTGTGCCCCATCTGACCTAACAACAATAAACGCATAAGAACAGATCTGATGGTGGGTTAATAAGGTTGTTTTTTGTTCTTGCTGTTGTGGACCGTAGTTATTGCGGCAAGATTGATTCAAAGTCAGCATAAACCACGTATGGACTCATCTGCATTTTGTGTATATTCTTAAAACTAACTTTAGACCCAGGTTTAGGTGTAAGGAGTTTGGTTTCACAGTCTACAAAACTTTTACAATGAGTTCTATGATAGCAGCTGCTTCTATAGTGGGGATTCTAACCAGACACCTTCTACAAAGCCCTTGTATAGCATGATTCTTTGATGTATAGGCCATAAGTCTGCTTATTGTTCTAATTAATACATAATGACTCTTTGTACTATCTTCAAACAGGATCAAGTCTACATGTTTGTTAAGCGGTTCGCCTAAAGTAGGGGCGTTGGGAGAAATCCTTAGAGGGACTAGATTGGCTTCTACAGACCATGTGTATACGTTTACAGTGATTGGTTTGTTTTGCTCTTCAAACTGAGATATGCTTTCTATGCTTACTGGGAAGGTTATGTTATCAAAGTTCAGTTCTTGTTTGTACTGTTCATAATTAGATACTCTTTCTGCGTTCTTTATAACAGGATGTAAATGCGCTAAAACACACCACATAAAACACATGTTGTCAGGATTTTTTATGTTTAAGACTGCTCGTTTTAAAACTAACTCTTTTGGGAGAGGAAGGTGAGAATTGCCAACTATAGGATAGAACTTTGTTTGTTTCAATATAATTTGAAGGACTGTTCCTTCAGACCAGCCAGAACGCGCAATTTTGCCTCTTCACTTGCATGGTTAAACTGTGTAAGCATGTAATCAGCCCAGTCAGAATTAAAGCCGCGATAGCTAATAACTTCTTTCTGTTTAGTTGAAACCCAGACTTCCATGTTACTATCATCAGGCGTTATATAGTCAATCAGAACGACCAACAACACTTTTACTGGCGGCTCCATCTGAAGAGACTCTGGGATTTTAGAGATAGCATGTGCTACGCTTTCATGAACATTTGTGGGGTTAATGATGACCATGTCTACTTCACTAAACATATTGCTTAATTGTTTGTCACTACCTTTCACCAGTGCGCTGGCTGGCAGTATTTCAAACTCAGACGTGTTTGTGAGGCTCATTTTTTAACTCAAAATATTTACGTAAATTAAAAATAAATGTATATAAAAGTAAGTAAAACAAGCTTTTTATTCTTCACCCAAGCGTTGCAACACTTCAAGACATGTCAACCTTACAATAACACCCGTAATATTTTAGCCTTTCTGAATCACTACAGTCAATGCTCATCACTTTGATTGCTTCGTCAAATAGTTCACTATGATCTTTTATTATATTGTTTACATCATTCTCAAAACTAGATTCACTAAAATTAATGTTGAACGCTTTCATTGTCTCGTTAAATAGTTCATTACACTTCTTTAAATCAGATACACTAAGTTCGGCAGCCATTTTTAAATCTAAAATAAATAAAAAAATAATTGTAATTCAACTGTTATTTATAGTCTTTTCTAATCGTAAAACCTAATCTTAATTAAAGCGAATAGTTACTCCTTCAGGGCTAGTAGAAAAAGTCAGATTAAATCTTGAGAAGCCATATAATCAACTAATATGGCAAATAATTTTATGGCCTGTGGGGGCCAAGAATCTTGTATTTCACTGATGGCCTTCTTCACGCTTGTTTGCATATTTATGTGAATAAAAAGATCAGTAATTGATGTTTCAAACCTGCTCCTTAACCTTTCTCTTTGGCCCTTCCAATTCAACGTGTGAAGTATATTAGTAAGCTTTCTAACTTCTTCTGGCTTCATTTTTAAACCAGAATAAAATTATAAATTAAAAAAATTAATTAATTCTGTAAACCCTTAATTTTATGTGTTTGGAGAGAAGGTAAATATGTTTGTTCACGATCACCAAATCTTATCTAGCACGTAAGCCCCCGTTTTAAAGTGTCGATTGCGTCAATTTTAGAGGTTTTGGGGTGTTAATTTTGTTTAAAAACAGGTGTTAAAATTGGTCAAAACTGACATGTGATGGACGTGATTTAGATGTGAAAAGGGGGGTTTTCGTGCAAAATAACATGGGTGAGCTTGAACGAACATATTTACCTTCTCTCATGGGATTCTGCTCAGGTGTAGGATCTGTCCGAGGCTCTGATGGTGAAGTTCATGCATGCAAGTTGACATTTGCATGACTATCCCCAGAAGAATCCTTACCCTCCCCACTAACCACATCATTTAAGATGATACACTTTGTCATTGGCATACTCAGCTGCAATGGTGTACACCTCCCCAATTACCTGATTCCTTTTCAACCTGATGCCTGTGAAGATGTATTTTGGACTCAACCTCACCTGACCCTTTTGTTTGTTTTTGTTTCCCGATTATTTAAAACCTGGGGGTTAAAGTGGTCTGTGTTGGTTTCCCTGTGGGGACGTTTTTTGTGTGGAGCAGTTCCATGTATGACCCCTTGACTTCCCACTTTCCCCCTGGAATCTGTATTTTGGATCCCTTCCTTTCATGTCCCAAAAGCCATTGCATTCTTCCGCTACATTTCTATACAAAAAGGCTGCCTCACAAGGGATAGGAAAGGTTTATAAAAGAAAGCACCCCCTGCCTTTTCCAACGCTCTGCCGTAGCCTGAAAGTGTTTTCCCAAAACTACACAGGTAGCATGTGCTAATTGGTATCGGGGCACACAAAGCAAAGGTGGGGGCGTCTCCCGTACCGCAACAATCTTAGGAAAGACAGGGGTACTTCAATAAACTAAATATGGGACTTTTTGCCCCCCCCCCCCAAAATATCGGGCCCTTTGGTTAGTTTTGAAAAGGAAAATAGAAAATTCCTAGGGTTTAAGTCTTTGCATCACTGTCACCTGTAAACCCACTGTCTACAAGAAAAAAGTCCGTTTCCCATACATACGGGTTTACTCAAAACGGGACCTCCCGTGTTCAACAGTGTTTTGTTATAAACATGATCGCCGAGTTGCAAATTCAAATTCAGCTAATTTTATATCAGAGAAATGACAACAAAATGGCGATGTTCCTGTTTTCCACTATCCCCTTACATTTTTTGTTTTACCCGTGTCCAAGATTCAGCGTTTTACATCAGGTGTTTGGGGCAGTGTATCTGCGGTTCGTGGGGACCGGGAGACAGAAACCCGATGTTACTACTTTGAGGGGGCCCGCATTCCTTTTCCTGTCTGGAGGGACTGTCACGGAAATTACTTTTGGGCTTCCGGCTTCACGCGGGCCCCTGGTCGGCCCTCACGTGTATCTACTTGCCCGGGTGTGGGCTTCAAGCAGGGGGGAGAGAGAGGTGGGTCTTGGCTGCCCCTTTGCCAGCAACCCATTGGCTTTTAAGCCGCCTTCCCTGGATGCTGCATCTGACGCCTCCCCTCCTCCTGTTGGCGATCGCGCCCGATTGGGTGGGTTTGGTGTCCTTCGCAAAATGCTGCCCCCAACCCCCCAAAAAGCATGTCCTTTTGGGCCCTTTTTTTGTGTGGGACGTGACTGCACCCCAGTGCCACCCCAACCACCCCCTGAAGTAACTTCTCTGCGACCCTTTTGTGCCCGCAAGTCCAAGTCCTGTCCTCCCCGGCCTCTTCCATATGTAGATTGCTTCGGCTGTGCGGGGATTCTTTATCTCTAACCAGTTGCGAACTACCCCTAGCAGTTCAAGGAAAGGGGTGGGGAGCTCTCCCGGAAGGCCTCCCCTGCGAACTCTGAGCCCCCAGCACGAGTTTGTCTTGTTTAGGCCCTTCACAAAAACGCTGAACACTTTTGGCTCTCTCCGCATCATAAACTTGGTATTTTGTTGATCCCAGTATTGCTCCCCGAGCCTATCAAAAGTCAGAGGTCTTTCTTTTTTGTCATCGGTTGGCAGAAATCCTGGTACAGGTCACCATTCTTGACACCCCAAACCGGTCTGGGGTGGCCCGAATTCCCCACCTGTCAGACAGTTTTTTGCCTGTGGGGGGCAGGCCTTTAGGCTGCCCCTTATTCGCTGCGTCTCGGTGATAGATTTGTCTTGCGAGCGTTCTGTTGCTCCCCCCCAGGGGAAAGACACTTATTTTCCCGGGGGACTTGGCCCCCTGAAAATTCGGAGTCGTGGAGCTGGTGGGCCACCACCTACATCCCTGGGGCTGCGCTCGTGGGTGAGCTGGGGCAGGGCTGCGGTCATCTCCAAAAGGTTTGCGCAGCTCCTCGAACTCATACCCGGATGGGGTTTTGGGGTCGACCCCAAAATGGCGGGTTCTTTTTTGCTGATGGACCCCCGAACCCCACTGACCGCAAATTCTGCGGCCCCTCCATTTGGGGTATGGTTTTTTTGGCCCCATTGCCTGGTTCTGCCCAAATAATCGACTGGGTCTCAACTCCCCAAACGGCTAATAACCCCTTTTTCCCTATCCCCAAATATTCTAAATTTTATGTATTTTTTATTTATTTTTTATCATTTATTAAAAAACATTTTCTTAACAAAAAACTAGCCCCACATTGGGCGCCCTTTAGTAACCCGTGTCCCTTTTGGGTTTTAAGTTTTTTTTGGCCCCGCAACTTGACCCCTTTCAACCCTCCCTTTCTTGGGGGTTTCAATTTTGGGTGGGTGCGGTTGTAAGTATCTTTGTTTTTTTTTAACTATCAACACAATTTCCAAATAACAGATGGAGCCCCAAATAGAGTAAAGAACAAAACAAAAAAGTTTATTTTAAAAATAGGACTAACAAGCAAAAAAAAATAAAAAAAAAAGGAAAACAAAAAGAAACAAAAACTCTTCCCCGTTCAGCCCAAAATATTTCCTTTTTAAAATATGGGGCCTTTTCCATACAAACCACAGGGAAAATTAAACAGCTGAGATCCCGGGGGAAGAATTTAGAGTTTCAAAGTTTTTAAATTTATTTTAAAAACTTAAATCTTTATGAGGGTTTTAAAGCCCTTTATGGAGTTAAAAAAAAAAACCAGTATGACAACCAGAAAAAAAACAAGGGTCTCAAGGCAAAAGAAAAATGTCTGAAAAACAACACAAACATAGTGTTTTTTTTCTGTCGGATCTTTCCACATTAATTTCTCCATTAAATCAAATGGCCACACATGATACTAAAAAGACAACCATGGCTGAAATAAAAGTTAAACTACAACCCAAAACATCTTAAACATATTAAAAATACACTTGCAAAATCAACAAACACATGTTACAAGTAAACTGAAAACAATGTAAAATTTAAATATGCCAATAAACTGACTTTCCCTAGCCCTCTGCTTTTACAGTAGGGAAACCTGTCAGTGAGTTGCATGTCACCATGCACATGGAAATTTTCCCTTTGTCTCTGACCACATGTTTTCACAACCCTGCCTTTTGCCAAACAGCAATGGTCATAAATTGCTTTGTCATCCCGTTTTTATTTTTTTTTTTTTTTTTTTTTGCCGAGAAACACGCTTTATTCAGCTAACAGGAGAAATACATATGCGCATAAAGAGGACAGTGCGCAGACATTTTCACACATACTTTAAAGCTGAAAATAAAATAAATTTTTTTTATCTATTGGAAAAATAGAACAGAAAACACAAGCATGTTAAACATATACCTACACATGCATCCACGTTTCCTCTTTTGTTTTGTTTTTGCCCCTGTCTTTTCCCTTTTTTAAATTTTTCAATTTTTCTCCTCCCTTGCATTACATTCTCTTTGCTCGAATACAACTTAGGCATATTAAAGACATGCATATTCCAGTGATTTCCACGAATATGGAGTTTAACAAGGTGATAATGTCTTTGTTATGAACAGAAAAAAAATTTTAGTCCCCAAATACATTGCTTTGATACATTTTCATCATTTCAATTGATTTCAGGGATTTCATTTTCGCTATTTCTTCTTTCCCTTTTTCCCCCTCTTTTTTCTCCCCCCCCCCTCCCCCTTCCCTTCTCTCCCCCCCTCCTCCCCCCCCCATCCCTCCCTTCCCCTTTACACTCAAACTTCACTCTAAGTCTCATTTCCTCTTTATCCATCCCCCCCCCCTATCCCACCCTTTCCCCTATCTTTTTACAATGTTATGGGTGTCCGACTAATTTCTGCCGGTTGTTACTTATTATTGAGGAAACATTAAGGAACAGAAAGAAAAAGAAAAAAAAGAGAACCAGGAGCATTTAGCTGAAGTTTTGCTTCTTAGTGTCCCGCTTATATTTAATTGCTGGTATAATTGACAAAAAATAAGTCAATATACATGTTTAGAAAACAAAGTGTAAAAACAACCTGGCTTTGTGACGATTTCCCTTTTTTAAGGCATGTTTTGACAGAATTCGGCATTTACTCCTCAAGCAGACCTGAATAAGGTGCCCATTTTCTTTCAACTCCAACAGGCGCATTTCGGGCTATATATATATTTTTCAATACGATAGTTTCTTTTCAATCTCTACGAAAAAATTTAGTCTAGGCTTAATTTGATTAAATTCTACATTTGTAGATGAAATATTTTCCCCATTGTATATAATATTGAATTTTCGTCCGTTTGAGTTATTTCATCAGTGCCAAAAACAATATTAGTTCAACGTTAAAGGGACTGCGCACATAGTGTGCGGTTTTCTGTTTAAGTAACTTTTCCAGATTTTGCCAGAAAGTTTTTAGAGGGAAGTACATAGCCCTAAATAGTGATGGATAGAATCTCGTTCGCTATTTCAAAAAGTACATCTATCATTTTTGTTACCCCCAATTTTTTCAAAACAACTTTGTAACAAGGATTCTATGACAAATTCTTAACTGAACCATTTCAATTTTATTTCTTTTATTTATTAGCCAACTTTAAAACCACGTTCCAGTCAACCAAAGTATCAATTTTTTCTCCCAGTTCTTAAACGTTTTTTTATCAAAAATTTCTGCATTTTCAGAAGATGATTATAGTATAATCTTGAACCTTTTTTTAACACTGCAACTATTTGAAGTGCTTTTGGATGTTGATATCCAAAGTTGCTGTCTACTTTGATACCTCTTTTCTCATGTATTCTTTTTTTGCTTGTAAACAACTGACGTAACGTAATAGTTCACATTTATTTTATTTTCTGCAGAAATCCTCCCAGCTTAAAAATCACCACTTTCGTTTTGAATATCTTTACAAGGAAATCATTGTTAAGTGCCAATTTCTCCAGAAGAAATAATGTTTGGTCGATTTTTAAATTTCTCGTTGTAAAAATAGGTTCAGTACAATTTCTTTGCTTTCATTCAAATCGTAATTAGATTTAAATCTGCAAATGCTAGAAATACATCTCTCCAGAAAAAATTACATCGGCTGTTAGTGTTCGTTTTGCTCCATAACTACTGAGATGTTTACTTCTGGACATAGCGTCTGAATTAGTATTTTCCATTTTGAGATCCGTATACAGCTTTCTTATCCCTGCTTGTTTTAATGACTTTATAAAGTTTTATGTCTGGGATTCCTAGTCCTCCGTGTTCAATTTTCATACGTGGAATATGTTTTTTTTTTTACTTTTGTTGGTTTGTTGTCCCATATGAAATCAAAGCACATCTTTTTTGTGATTTAATCTCAACATCTGGTGGGTTAGGTAATAAAATCCATAAATAAAAATAGCTTTGAAGAATTTGAGACTTCAGTATTGCAACTCTGCCTAGTGGGGTTTCCCCATTCTTTTGCCCAAATCTTTAAATAAAATTTTTACTTCTAAAAGTTTGTCCACTACATTGATTTCCGTTAGATTTGTTAAATCGTTTGAGAACCAAAGTCCTAGGATTTTGAATTTTCTGGGGTTCCATTCCATATGCTTATGTGGTAAGTATTTTTCAGGTGAGTTTTTCTTTTTCCTAACCAACATTTATTGTTTTTTCAAAGTTAAGTTTTAATCCTGAAATTTGTTCGAACTCGTTTTATTTCAAAAACTTTTTCATACGACTTCCTGTCTCCATGTAAAATAAACATCGTGTCATCAGCAACTGATTTATTTTAAACTCAGTGTTCGAAATAACTATACCTTTTATTTCTTGATCTTCTCTTATCTTGCATGCTAGAATTTCAGCACCAAAATGAATAGATAGGGGGAGACTGGGTCGCCTTGACGACATCCTTTTTAACATCAAGCTTTGCGAAACTTTTCCATTAGCTGTTAAATAAGATTTTATATTGCAATAGAAAATAGAAATCCAGTTACAGAGATCTTTACCAAAACCAAATGCTTTAAGAGTTTTTTCTATAAACTTCCAGCTCACCGAATCGAACGCTTTTTCAAAATCAATTGATACAAGCAGTCCAGGCAAATTCTTCTTTTCTAAATAGTGCATCATGTCGTAGATTATTCTCAAATTGTCTCCAATGTATCTATCTTTTATAAACCCAGTCTGATCTTCATTTATTAACTTTGGAAGCACTGTCTTTATTCTATTTGCTATACAGGTTGACCCGATCTTATATGTTACATTTAAAGTGTAATCGGTCTCCAGTTTTTCAAAAATTCTTTTGGCTTATCGCCTTTTGGCAGACATATTATGATTCCTTCCCTTTGTGTTATGGACATTTTACCGCTACTGAAACCTTCGTTAATGGACCTAACTACAAATCGCCCAATTGCTTCCAGAAAAATTTGAAAAAATTAACAGTCATCCCGTCAGTTCCCGGACTTTTATCATTTTTCATATGCTTTAACGCGATCGTTGCTTCTTCTTTAGATATTATACCTTCCATTTTATCAGATTCTAATTTAGTTAGTTTTGGTAAGTTAATGATATATTCTTCTAAGTCAACATTTTTGGTTTGTCCTTCTTCATATAATTCTTTATAAAATGTTTTAGTTTCTTCCAAAATCTCGTCTGTTTCTGAAAGTGTCCGGTCTCCATGTGTTACAAGTTTAACCATTTGTTTGCTCACAAAGTGTCTTTTCTCAAGGGAACAAAAGTATCTGTTTACTTTTTCTCCATCAGATACCCATCTCGCTTGGAGCGCAAGATTATACCGTCCATTTTTATTTTTCTGATTTCTGACAACTGTTTCTTCTTTTCTTGTAAGAGCATTAAGTCACTTTTACTTTTGAAGCTATCTTTTTCCAGTTCTTGTATTTCATGGTCTAACTCTCTCAAAAACAACACCCAAAGTGACCCGAACAATCTTTTTCCCAAGACCATGTTTTGTGGAGGAAAAAACAACACACAAACAAAAAAAACAACAAACAAATAAAAAAAAAAAACTTAGACATTTGTTAGTCGTTATATCTCAGTATCATAGTGTATTCTTCACATTTTTGGATTCACATGGACATCTTGCCTTTTTCACTTGATATCTATTTCTCTCTCCCATGCCACCCCCTCCCTCCCCATCTTGGTGGATCTCCCCACCCCCCCCCCCCCCACCCCCCACCCAATCTTCCAAGCTTTTGTTAGAATCAATGTATGACCCACATTTTGGATAAGTGAACACAACTTTACAGTCATAGAGTGTGGGCTGAGTTTCTCCCACTATTTTCTGTCTTCCTTCCCATCCATTCCCGCCCATCCCCCTCTCCTCTCAAACCGGATTATCTGGAAAAGTAAAAAAAAAAAAAAAAAAAAAACCCGAGAGAGAGAGAGAGAGAGAGAGAGCGAAAGAGGGGGAGGGGGCTGAGTTTCTCCAACTATTATCTGCCCCCCTCCCCATCCCCCCCCCCTCCTCTCAAGCCAGAACGGATTATGTTATGCTGAAGAATTTAAAGGAAAATAAAATTAAATAAAATAAACCTAAAGAGAGAAGAGAGAGAGGTGGGGGGGGGGGGGGGGGGGGGGGGAGAAGATGAGAGAGAAAGAGCGAGAGAGAGAGAGAGAGAGAGAGAGAGAGCACTGGCTCAACAACAACAACAACAACAAAATACCAATGCTCGTCATCACCACCACAATAATAATAATCATAGTAGTACTTGTAATAACATGTGATTATTTTGTTTTCCTTTACGACCCCCCTCCCCATCAGTCTCCCCCCTCCCCCAATACCTCCCGCACTCTCTCAGTCATTGTTCTTATAACCATACCTGTCATTCGCTTAGTTAGTATTTATCTCTGCATCATCTCTGTCAGTATCTCTAATAATGTTTGAATGATAAGTTTCTAATCTTTGTTTATGAGTGTAAATCGTGTTCACACAAATACTTGTTCCTGCAAACATGGAGGGAAAGGGCTCAGTCATCCCCCCTCCCCCCCCGCCCCCCCCCCCCCCCCTCCCGCAGTACCTTCCTTGGAAAAAAAATGTTTTTGACACTCACAGTTTTACTATTAAGCCGACTCTTTGCGCTGGTTGTGTTTTGGTGGGTAACTGGTTCATCTGAATCAGCAGAGATTTGCTTTTTCCCTTGGGTGTGGCGAGAGGGACTGTTTCTGACACTCTGACCTGGGCCCGTTGTCTCTGAAAACAGCACGTTCCCTGCCCCCGGATTGCAATGTTCGGGAATCGGGGCCACAGGACTGCTGACGCCGTAGCCTGTAGTGTCGGGGGACCTTCGGCGTGCTGGAACCCGGTGTGCTGACAGGCGGGAGGGCATTCGGTTGAGTGGTCCTTGGTCGGGGGAGTGGGGTACAGCAGACATATACATGTCTGACGTTCCGATGTCCTTGGCTGCCCTGTTGATCATTTCCATGTCACCATTGTGTATTTGTACCTTGTGCCATGGTCAGCAGAGCGAAGATTTTCCTGCCCTGTTGATCATTTCCATGTCACCGTTGTGTATTTGTACCATGTTGCCATTGGTCACAGAGCGAGATGTTCCTGCCCTGTTGATCATTTCAATGTCACCGTTGTGTATGTGTACCATGTTGCCATTGTCAACAGAGCGAAGATGTTCCTGCCCTGTTGATCATTTCCATGTCACCGTTGTATATGTGTACCATGTTGCCATTGGTCAACAGAGCGAAGATGTTCCTGCCCTGTTGATCATTCCATGTCACCGTTGTGTATGTGTACCTTGTTGCCACTGGTCAGCAGAGCGAAGATGTTCCCCTCCCTTGTCCAGCACGTCTTCACACAGGGGTGGTTCTTCACTTTTGAAAGGCGGCTCATGTTGGTGGGTGAGGTCCTCCACAATACTGATGCCGGATCCTTTCAGAAGTCGTCGTTTGAAAATGACATCTGACTTGTGCTTCCGTGTGACGAACTTCACAATGATAGGCCTGGGCCTTTCTCTCCTTGCGCCTACCCGATGAGCGATGCTAATGTCTGAATGCTGTAGTTTTGGCAACCTAGTTTGTCATGGATAATTGTTAATATTTTCTGTTCACATTCTGCCAGGGTTTCCTGCCTTTGTCCGGACCAACACCCAAGAAACGGACCGAATCTCTTCTCTGGTATTGTTCCAGGTTGTTTCGTTCTTCTCGTTCACTGACAAGCGATTTCTTCAGACCAGCAACCTCGTCTTGCAGATCTTCTACTTGATCTTCCATCTCCTCTAGCTTTTCCTTAATGAACTGTTTTCTTGTTGCAGATCAAAAAATTCTCCCCGTAACTTTTCAAATGGTCAGAAATGTAGGTTCTGATGTTTGTTGCACTGTCTTTGATTTTATCTTGCACAACATGTATTTGCGAGCAGAGTTTTTTGTTCATTTTTTTATACTGATCACGATAGAAAGATTGCCATCGTCGCCCCAGCTGTGAACGTAGTGTCGCTTCTCCTCTCTGTTGTCATTTTTCCTGTGTTGATTAGATTTTGTTAGGGTACCTTGTTTGACACTGCAGAAGATGTAACGGTGCCTCTTCGTTTCAGTTGGTGTCTCGGACACTCCTGGCGAGTTGTTGCTGGAGACAGAACGAAAGTCCGAAGATCGGTTTTTTCTTTTGCCAGTCTTACTGTTTTTATCGTTCTTTGATGCCATTTCTAATTAAGAGCACACACAAACACATCTTAAATCCTCGTGACTGAACAAAACGGAGAGGAGAAAAAAACAAAAAAACAAAAACAAAAAAAAAAAAAACGTTAAGGAAGAGCAAAGGCACGAAAGCACTTTAAACTGCACATGGTTTTTTATCACCACGGTCTCATGTCACTGAGTTCACCCTACGTAGATGCGGTCATGTTCGCTTGCGTGGGAGCAGCGGTGGAAACACGTCCGTCCTCTCCGAGCGTCGCTCACCCCCGTGTTATCTTTGCCTGTACAAGATTTTTCCCATGAGAAAAATCAAACAAAGTATACACTGAATGCTACTGAGCATTTTCCTGCTCAGTAATTATTATCAACACTGTGTCACATCTCCATGTCAGTGTACTCAACAATTTTGATACGAGGTGTGTTTCCCACAACACCTCATATCACTCCATTTTGGTCGCTCCTGCGCCCTTCCAACATTAATTTCCCAATGGTCTTCAATTTCCAAACAGGTATCGCACTTCTCCTTATTTTCTCTGTTGTTTACTAGCACGTTTATATTGTTTTTTCCACAAAAATTATACAAAACAATGAATACAAATCCCGTATCTTTGAGAGCAACTTGCCCTAATTCAGATCAAATACACACGGACAATATCAGCAAAGATCTTACAAATACAATACACAATAAAAAATCTCACTTCTCAATAAACCGTAATTCAGAAGATACACCAGAATCCTTTCCAAAAACTTCACATTCTACTATAAACTATCTCATACCAGTGTCCACAGGTAAAAGGTAGGTTGCATGAAGGCTTGCTACATTCTAGTCACAAAGGCCTACCAGTCTTTGTTCAGTCTACCTAGAAACCATGTGGCAACCCTGTGCCCACCAGGTGCAAATTTCATTTCTTTCCCAACTCTTTCCTTCTTTGGGAAAAACTTTTGGCTAATCACTTAGTTCCCTTTTTTTCTATACCATAATGAAACCTGCAATATAAACAAAATGTATAAAATTCAATTTCAGAACAAGACAGTCACCCACCTCTGCTGGTAGTGGCAGGGAGCAGCCTTAAAGCCCTCTCAGCTTGCTCTGGTTGCAGCTGGACCTCTGTGTCTAAGTGAAAAGGGTTGGCTAGCATGCGGTGGTTCTTTTTATACAGGAGGGCCCCACATGGTGACTCAACAGGAAGTCACATGGGCGCCTCCCCAGGACATAATCATTTCTTTGTTCTAATTGGAAATTATTTAAAAACCTTCCTTTCTATTTAAATGAGTGATCCTTAATTTATACAACTAGTAAAGATTTCCTAGAATGTTATAATAGAAATCCCTAATACAATTTATTTATTTTTTGGTTGTTTTTTTTATTTTCTGCGGGACTACTTCCTGCTTAGTAAAAATTTCCACCAAACTATACATACAGCATCTGTGCAATTTTCGACTCTTTCTGTTGTTGTTTGCACAGATGTTGTGCAGAACCAACCTGGCTGTAATCTACCACAGAAATTCCTTATTTTATGTGGGGGTTACATTATTAATTCTTCTGGCAGCACTTCATTAACAGAGTAAAACGCAATAAAATTAACATACTTAATGAAAATAAAGTCGAGTACTGTTAGTTTGTCTTTGTCATTCATCACAGTAACCTTGTCAGATGATTTAAGGGTGTTTATTTCGTCTCCGTTTTTAGTAATTGCAATACCGAGCTTAAGAGGGGCATCCAAGTTTTCAGCCTTTATTTGCATACCTCTGATTAACGTATGTTCTGGCAAACTGGGATCGCCCTCCCTCGGAGTAATAAATAAGCGAAAAATCATTGTCATTTGCCTAGGTAGTGACTGTAGCGTTGGAGTAAATTCTAAGCCGACGGTGTCATCCCCCACTTCAGCTAAGGACTTCTTTCTCTGTAGCATATATTCAGAACCCTGCATAGTTATTTCAATCTTTTTTTTTCTGTTGTGTTCCTGAAACTAAAGCTAAAAAGAAAAGGTCCTGCATTTAAGGCTTTCTAAAATTGTTTTTCTTGTCAAAGTATACATTGGGCTTCGTAGTTCAAACTTTAAATTCCAACCAATTTCAGAAGTAACGCCCAAGCATTCTCTCTTTTATGAATTTGTATTCATGTTTGCCAAAATCGTTTGCCCTTAAATTTCTTATCTCTTCTAGGTAGGATATTGCTGTCGTTTTTTGTCTTAAATTTCTGTTCGTTTGTAAACCCCGTCATCTGTGTACTCAAATCCATAAACATTTCCTGGCACTCCTATTAGATCAAACTCGGTTGTTCCGCTAGTCTTTTAGCTCTACTGCAACGCATTTAGGAGCTAGCTGCGCTTTGATTCTGGCCCTCGAGACATTCTTTTTTAATATTAAAATTATAATAAACAAATTGTTATCATCAATCAATAATAAACAAACTACAATAAACAAACGTATTGAACGGGGGGTCAGTCCGTAAGCATAGCTTAGCGTGCTTAGATTTTTCTAAACTGCTCTTTATTTTGTTAGCTCATCTTTGTCCCTTATTATATAATTTTCACTTAAACATTCTCAAAACTATCTTTGTCCTTAGTGTAAAATAATACAATCGATTTTAACTGGCGATCGAAAGTCTTTTAAGACAGCATTGTATTTCTGAGTTAAAAGCCACACAGAAACTAAGGCGTGGCGCCCACTAAAGGCCACTTTGACAGAGCTTTTCTTTTTTTAACAATGTCTCGTTCAGCTGAACAGTCATCAATAATAAACATGTTTCAGTTCCCTCAAATAGTCTATAGTAATGTTCTAAACAGTCGCTCAGTTTGTCGCTGGGATCAACTAGAAATATATTATCATCTGTCCAAATAAACTTCCTTTCTTTGTAAGACTTGTTGTGCTTAATGGTTGTGCAGAATATAACAATGTGCCGTAATGAAACCTGTATATTGTTTGTAACATATCAAGTACGAAGACAGTTTTCCCACACCCAGTAAACCCGCAGATAAGAGAACATGTGATCTTTTGGCAGAAACTTCAAACTATCCATCTGTTTTTTAATAGGTTATTTCTTCTGCATTTTAATAAGCCGCGTCTTTTAGCCTTTTTTCCCTTCAATGTTTAACTGAGCATCACAAACCATAAAAACATGCATTTTTATTGGGGCGTTTCCGTCTGCTTTCTTGTGAATATTTATTTTTATACCATCTTGCCCTACCCTTTCTCCACTTCCAAACAATCTGTTGTCAAATGTAATCTAAAATCCAACCACAGTCCATATTTGGTTATTAAGTAGTCTTCAAGTCTTACATCATAAAGGCGAAGTTTTTTTACATACACGATCAACTGCAGGATCTCTTTGCCTACCTACAGCAAACATCTTTCTTATTTCATCAAAGTGTTGGTGAGGTAAAAGTCCGCGACACGAATACAACTGATCAGACTTGCCATTTTTTGGGCACAGTCAACCTTCTCAATTTTTGGATTATAAAACGCTTCTGATTCTCTTTGAAAAGCATTGTTCCTTCAGTAAACAAGAACAAAATTCCTTTTAAAAACTTCAGAGATTGATTTAGATGTATGTTCCAAGAGTGTCTCGCTTGTTTTTATTTTCTGTAGCGGAGTGTATAACTCTTTCATAATAAATAACTGTTTTATTTTTATACTGGGTTAAGATTGTTCTAGCCAGTTCGGGTTAGTAACAACATCAAACTCAAGAGAAATGTCGCTAACTGCGTATTTAGCTAAAGGGTCATCAGACAGAACAACAGAATCGCTAGGATTAAATGTCAGTTCATAAGTAAGTTTTTCTTTTAGTGCACCTTGGTAATATGGCATATGCGTCTTGAAACAGTTCAAAATCTAGAGGGATGCAGAACCTGTTGCCAAATACTTCTGCTACTGCCTCATCTTTAACATCATTCTTTGCATCACCCGCTTTAAGCCTGTGCTGAGACCGTTTGGGCTTTGTATTCCCTGATAAACTTTCTCTTTTCTTTCTTTTTTAGGCAGCCATAGGTCAGAATAGAGGCAAAAATGTCTGCCTCGCTTAGTACAAAGACTTCTTTTCCCCTCCAGTTTGATTACCATATGTTTAACGATTGCTCTGCCTAAATTAGTAACAACAGTAGCATTAGGATCTGCCGATGTAATATCTATTTTGAATGAAAGTTTAGCAGTACCTGGCATTATAACATCGCCAGCGCCAAGATCAGGAACTTTACTATTAAAGTTTGTTCAGGCTGAATTGTTGATGGAGTATTTACACTAATTACAGTCTGCCTTATACCTTTTACGCCATGGGGTTCCTTTCTTTTCTGTATGGTCGAGGTCACAACCGTATGATTTTCATTTTTTATAAAACAAAAAAGAATATAAATAAAAAATATGGATGAAGATTTTGACCCGATTGATCCTGTTGGTGAAGAAGAAAGAGATCTGCCGGGCCCTCATTTGAAGAAGATGAAACGGAATTAGTTCCTTCATTGCGCGAAGAACTGAAAGAGCAGCAGAAGGTTCTTCAATCGCTTCATTAGAAGAAGCAGAAACGCCCCTTCAGTTAGCGCATCTCGTGCAGAACTATTAACAAATAGAATTAACTCATTCTACATAAGCTTAGGACTAAAACCGCCAGAAGGCCCAGCCCTTTTGATTTAAGATTGATAAAAGCAACCATCTGTATATAAGAACTAGCAGAGGAAATTTTGTAAGAGTTACTACAAAGCCAGACCCAACTAAGTTTTTAAAACTAAACACAATTAGACAGAGAATCCCTGTTGCTGACCAAAGGCGATTAAACATTTTAAATTTAAGGCCTGAGGCTGTTAGTCTTTTAGAGAACTTGGGCAAGAGTTGCCAACACGATCTGAAATAGAAATGACCCCTTTTCAAGATTTAGGACCAAGAATAAATGATGCAGCAACAAAATTGAGACGAGTTTTAATGAGGAAACAGTCAGAAAAAACATTAGAAACAATTGACGATTCTCCATTGCCCATGCGTGAAATCCTGGGGCTTAATGATCGTCTAAAGTCAATAAGGGGCGAACTAGAAAACAATTTGGCAAAACTTGGGGACTAGATAGAGAGATAGATGAAGAAAAAAATATATTCGCTGATGCGGACGATAACAATTTGGGGAGAGAAGAAAAGGCTAGAATACAGCAGAAAATACAGGATTTAATGCTACAAAGGGGGGCCAGGTTAGAAGTGCTGTCTACTAACAGCGCAGCTAGCATCACAAACAAGCAGAATGAGAGAAACTATAAACAGAATACTTTATGAAAACACAACGCTAGCTGAAAGAATAAGGACTCTGTTCAGGGAACAGGGATTACAATAGTTAGTATATTAACAGCTGTTGGTTTGCTATCTCTACACTCGTTTATGCTTTAACCGGCAGTGCACCAACAGGACCAGTAGCGCCTCCAACGCCTCAGCCTGGTAAAAGTTGGGTTAGAAAACAATTACATCATCTAGCAAACTTATTAAAGAAATTAGCAGCCAAAGCGCTTGATGCTCTGCCTGGGATAATAGGTAGTGTTGTTAGTTGGTTGTCTACTATAGCCAAAGTTGCTGGTATATGGCTGACCATCTGTGGACGTTAGGAGTGCTAGCTGCTGGATTAATTTTTAGTGAAATAAAGTATGGCTAAACCGGGAAAAGTTAAAAATACAACAAGGGCTGTCTTTTCGCTAGTGTGACTGTCAGTGTGAGGCAGATCAACAGGTGGTGTGCCCTTTTTGGGCTGCTTTCTGGCTGTGGGGCGCTTATAACTGGTGGGGGGTCGCTTTCTGGTTCTTCAGGGCTAGGTACTTTTTTAAAATGGATGGAGCAGGCCTTGTGTTTAAACCTTGATTGTGCATAAGTTTTGTCGTCTCCAGCTATGAGGATTTCATTTGTTATAATTCTGTATCATGCCAATCTGTAGTCTAAGGTCAGAGGGTAACATGTATAATCCATGGCCTACAACAAAGTCAACCTTTGACCTACATGTCAGAACGTTTGATACCTTTGTATGCTGGCAGGCAAGTCAACAGCAGAGTTAATAGCATCTTCTAAATTGGCTAGAAATTGTTTTCTGGCATCAAAGCCAGTAGATTGATCCACTATGCTAGACTTAGTCTGTGCTTTTGCTCCTAATAGACACCAAACGTACGTCCTTATGGAGTCATTTTAAATCTTTGCACTCCTGCATTGTTAGACCTTCACTTTCATCTAAGATAAATGTTGCCCAAGCATTAGGATGTTTTTGTTCTATGGATCCCAATCGAACTTGTTTGTCTGGTTGAAAAGAGGTGTGGCCAGGCCAGTAGTCATAAGCATATTCTCTTTTAGCACCCCACAAATACAATGTGCCTAACCCATGATTGCGGGCTAACTTTGTCTAAAGTCAGTTGAAGGATCAATGTTAAATTCATTGCAAATTCTTCATATGCATTATTGTCCATTGGCTTTTAAATGGATTAAACGCGCTGTCGCTTGGAGGGCTACTTGTAGTTCATTAGTATTCGTCTGTACTGTAATAAACATGAAAGTTAATACTGACCTTACTAAAAGATTGGGGTGGTTTAAATGGTTTGCATATGAAACACCGCAGCCTGTGGTTGCACAGTAAATGGCAAAATTTAACTGATTCTGGAAAAAAAGCCATAGGGCGGGATGACCATGCTGATGGCACTCTGTCACTCTTTATTGGCGGGTTTAAATATTTAGTTAGTGTGTTTACAAGTCTAACCCGAAAGCCGTATATTCATCTACTGCAATGGTTAAATTGCTGAAGTCTAAAGATTTGGGTTATAAAACGCTCCTACATTGTAAGTGGCACTTTCGTTTTATTTAAAAGGTTCCATTTTTAAAATGGTTTTTAAAATAGTTATAAAAAAGATGTACATCTATAAAACCAAGCAAAACGAGCGTGTGTTCTTAACGCACACCAATTGACAATAGGCGCGGGAATTGTAGGATTGCCCTTAAAGAAATTGGTTTTAAAGTTATGTGGGTTAACATATCTGAAGGAGCTCAAAATAATTGGATAATGTTAATGACGAACAAGGCAATCAAGTAAGTCATATAACAATACCCGACGGCTACTACAACTTTTTCTTTAAAAGAAGAACTCAACGAATTTGTATATTGCTGAGAATTAACGAAGCAAACCTCAGAAATTACTATACATTTCCCACTAGAAGAAAGAAGAGAGTACACTTTCCCTAAAGGGCTAGCTAAAATTTTGGGGTTCCATAGTAGCGATAAATCTTATAAATTTAGTACAAGAGAAGACATCTGGCAATTTAAAGGTAATAAACCTTCTGATTTTTTAGTAAACCCAATTTTGTATGTCAATTTACAACAGTTAAAAACAGATACTAATTTGTTTAATGGCTATCCATCTACAGTTCTACGAGCGCTGGGCCCGGCAACTAAGGCGGGGTTTTGTGATTATCAGTTATACAGGTTTGGCGGAGACAGTGAATTTAAAGAATTAATTGAGGGTTCTTTAAATTCATTGGATGTAAAAATAGCTAATCAATATGGAAAGCCAGTTGATTGTTCTGATTTATTAATAGTGCTTGAGGTAGAAGATAATATTAGAAAAGTAGTGAGGGCTCAATCCCGCGGACGTTAATAGCGTTGGAAGTAGAAGAGCGTACTGTAAACCCTTAATTTTTATGTCCCTGGAGAGAATGTAAATATGTTTGTTCACGATCACCCTATCTTATCTAGCACGTAAGCCCCCCGTTTTAATGTACCGATTACGTCGATTTTTGCTGTTTTTGCGTGTTAAGTTTAGTTGTAAAACAGGTGTTAATTTTGGCCAAAACTGACATGAGAAGGACGTGATTTGTATGTGAAAAGGGGGGTTTTCGTGCAAAATAAGATGGGTGGTCGTGAAGGAACTATTTACATTCTCTTATGTGCGCGTGTGCACACGTGTGTGTGTGTGCTTGTGAGTGTGTATGTGTGTGTGCCTGTGGATGTGTTTGAGCGCTCGTGTGTGTGTGCGCGGTGTGCGAGCGTGCTCGTGTATGCAAGTGCTCATAGTGTATGCTCGCATGCCTTTGAGCATACTTATGGAGAGGAATGGTGGCGTAGAGGGAGAAAGAGAGATAAAGAGAGGGGGAGATAGGGAGAGAGGAGAGAGAGAGAGAGAGGGGGGGGCAGTATGAGTCGTCCAGAGTGAAATCAAAATTGAACACATAAGCATCAATTCATAAAATTCCAGAAATCCGTCGTTAGTATTTCAGGATAGAAAAAGCACCACGAGTATCGGGGGAAAATGTTTCAGTCATCAAATACTGATTGAAACCATAAGCAATATTATTGTTTTTTTTACCAACTGATCCGAACACTGACACACAGGCAACGTTACAGAATCGTCTCAAACCTCCAAAATGTGTTCCTGCAACAGCACTCTTCTGTCGCTACCAAAACACGAAGAAAATTTAATCATAGGAACCAACCAACCCAAAAACGAAGTTGGCACCGAAGGTCAATAAACATATATTTGACTGACTAAGCATGGCGGTTCAAAAATATTAAAAACCAGTTCTGAATTTCTTCACCCATATAGGGCCTACATGAACGCATTAGACGTGTATGTTGCATGTGCATGTGTATACATATGTGTTGTCATGAGTCGGCCGAATGTTCTCGAGCATTTAGGCAAATTAAGGGTAGTTTTGCTGTTGTTGAGAGCAAGTCCTTGGGGTTCTCCAAGTGTGCGAATTCAGGCATCACCAGAGGGGAATACCCCGAGTCGTAGTACTGAAGGAGGGAGAGTTACTGGGAAGTGTTTCGCATGTCTGAGGGATAGTGACAAGGAGTTGCCGACCTGCCGGTCCTGGGTAGAGGAGTGTCCAGTCCGACCACTGGCTGGCTATTCACTGGGTTCTCCAGTGGGCCTGAAGGGAAGGCGATCGTGTCAGGTGACCGTCACGGGTAGGTGACCGTCAGCCTGCAGGCAGAGTACAGCGACCATTCAGTCGTCCTTGTTCTGAGGAATGAATGGAAGGCTGCAGCCTATTGAGTGGTTTGCGCCTTGTTGTCTATAGAGGTAGTAACTACTCGAAGCATCAGTCCTGGCTGGTAGAGGAGTCCAGGCTGTTAGTACAATGGGTAGCTTCGGGGAATCGAACATGAGTTTGAATAGGAGGTTATGCATTAACCACTGTACCCAAGTCTTGGTTAGCGCTAGCAGCTGTTGTGTGAGTGTATGTGTAGGTGACTAGTGATTCCATTGGTGGAATAAAAATAACTTGGGGATTTATTGGTACAAATCGTGTGATGTGTGTGTGCCGTGATTCCATTGGTTGAGCCAGTTAAACTCGGGTTCTCTTGTTTGAGAATGAATATAAGCTGCTTGGAAAACCAGGGAGTGTGTGACTCACTTAAGGGAAAGTGAACTCGCCCGTCTTGCTGAGGGCTCAAGAAAATACAGCGTGAAGCAGAGGTTAGCTGTCGCCTCGTTGTCTCCTGGGTGGGGACGTATGACAGTGGAGGTTGCTGTAGCCTCGGAGCCGACGACGAGAAGAATTGTCTCCCGTGTGGGGACTGTCGACAGCAAGACGTGTCAGCCTGTTGGAGCCTAGACAGGGAGCTGCCAGACAATGGTGGAGTGTTTGCAGCCAGAGAAGACCTGTGGGAGAGGCCGACAGGAGCCCTTTCCGTGGAGAGGGCGAAGTACGGTGGAGTCCGGGAGACTCGGTGTGAGGGTGCGACTCAAGCTACGTTGCCAGTGTCCCCCAACTGGGATTTGGCCAATCGGGAGGACACAACGGTGTGGCAGCTTCAGCTCATAGT
>JAFLJL010014326.1:66974-84474 GCA_018398815.1 Conus ventricosus | reverse complement strand
GTTTGCTGTGCAGTGTAGACACTGCCAGGCAGAGACCGTTCATTCCAATGTTTGCTGTGCAGTGTAGACACTGCCAGGCAGAGACCGTTCATTCCAATGTTTGCTGTGCAGTGTAGACACTGCCAGGCAGAGACCGTTCATTCCAATGTTTGCAGTGCAGTGTAGACACTGCCAGGCAGAGACCGTTCATTCCAGTTCGTTCGTTCTTCTCTTTAACGTCTTTTCACAATGCTGTGATATTAGACAAAAAAAAAATACACTACACACACACACACACACACACCAACTCCCGTCTTTCTATCTCTGAACCTCCCTACCATTTCCTTTCAAAAATGAAAATCTTAACAACAATAACATCAAAACATTTGTAAACATTAAATCAATGAGCCAACTGGGCTCCATTTTAAGCCTTTAACAACATCCAGCATAAGCAAATCGTTCAATGAAATATTCTTAAAAGATGAATCGGAAACCGTTGAATCACAAACCGAAGTGGGTAAAAATGATTTCAAATGCTGACAATGTACAATAACATGGACAGGTGTTATTTCATCACCGCAGACGCACTTAACATGACTGTTGAATTTGCATCTGAGTGCATTCAGTCTGAATCTGTAGACCAGGGATGACAGTGTTCGGTTTTCACACATGAGCTCACCATTGCAGGAATGTATATGTTTGGCTTTGAAAATATTCCTCTTTTCAGTGAAATTTACAAATGAACCTCCTAATAGTTCCTTCACATGACTCCAACAAGTTTTCGTTATTAAGGAATAACTTTCAGATAAAGATAAAGGAATTTTAACACATACAGAATTTTTACACATACAGAATTTTTAATGTTCATTGCGCCCTTTTTAGCTGTTCTGTCCGCTCATTCATTACCAAAAATATTACAATGTGATGGAACCCAAGAGAATGAGATACTAGTTCCGCGCAGTGACAAATAATGGATTGTATGACAAATTTCTGCAATAATATCACCTCTTACTTTTAGATTACAAGACTGCAGCGCGTCTAAAACAGATTTAGAATCAAAACAAAAATAATACCTGAACTAGACTAAAAGGAAGATCAAGCAGAAAATTCAAACCCATCAAAATAGCAATAAGTTCTGCTGTAAATATTGAAAAATGATTTCCAAGATGGTAAGCCTTTTCTGCTTTTAAAGCTGGGATTACAAATGCAGCTCCAACAATGTCAATATCTAGCTTAGAGCCGTCAGTGTAAATTTTTAGATGGTCCGGGTAGTGCTAAACAATATGAGCTTTTACAGAAGCAGATAAAGTGGGACCATCATTTTTCTTTATATTTGTATAATTAGTATCGAAATAGGCTGATAGTAGTTCCCATTAGGGACTGCAGTGAACAGTACACGAGATGGTATGTGTTTGCTGTGCAGTGTAGACACTGCCAGGCAGAGAGACCGTTCGTTCCAATGTGTGCTGTGCAGTGTAGACACTGCCAGGCAGTAGCCGTTCATTCCAATGTTTGCTGTGCAGTGTAGACACTGCCAGGCAGAGACCGTTCATTACAGTGTTTGCTGTGCAGTGTAGACACTGCCAGGCAGAGACCGTTCACTCCAGTGTTTGCTGTGCAGTGTAGACACTGCAAGGCAGAGACCGTTCATTGCAATGTTTGCTGTGCAGTGTAGACACTGCCAGGCAGAGGCCGTTCATTCCAATGTTTGCTGTGCAGTGTAGACACTGCCAGGCAGACCGTTCATTCCAATGTTTGCTGTGCAGTGTAGACACTGTCAGGCAGACCATTCATTCCAATGTTTGCTGTGCAGTGTAGACACTGCCAGGCAGAGAGACCGTTCATTCCAATGTTTGCAGTGCAGTGTAGACACTGCCAGGCAGAGAGACCGTTCATTCCAATGTTTGCTGTGCAGTGTAGACACTGCCAGGCAGAGAGACCGTTCATTCCAATGTTTGCAGTGCAGTGTAGACACTGCCAGGCAGGGAGACCGTTCATTCCCATGTTTGCAGTGCAGTGTAGACACTGCCAGGCAGAGAGACCGTTCATTCCAATGTTTGCAGTGCAGTGTAGACACTGCCAGGCAGACCGTTCATTCCAATGTTTGCAGTGCAGTGTAGACACTGCCAGGCAGTGAGACCGTTCATTCCAATGTTTGCAGTGCAGTGTAGACACTGCCAGGCAGAGACCGTTCATTCCAATGTTTGCTTTCAGTTTGGGGCTTGGTTTCGATTTGATCTCGGAATCGGAGTTGCGAATTTGTGCCCTCCGTACAGTTGCCAGTTGATTTAAGGGAACGTTACAGGTTCCTTGACTGGTTCAGATTTACGGATGATGGTTTTACTATCCTCTTAGATGACAAGGACGTGGATCCTTTTAGAAACTGTTTTGCAGTCTCTCCATCCTCCACACATAAAATGGACGGTAAGCCCTGACAGTCTGCAAATTACTTAGGTGTATCGCGCTAGCTGAAAAATGGCAAAATTACCACAGACGTGTTTAGTAAGCAAAACCATTCCTACTTGCCACCAAATAGTTGCCACTCTCCAGCAGTTTTTAAAGGTTTTATCCAAGGAATTGGTACGAGACTGCACATGATCTGCAGTGATGACCATAATAATAATAATAATAATAATAATGAATACTTATATGACCATGACCTGCAGAAAAGAATAGAGGGATATTCACAATATCCTACCCTCTCTGGATGGCCATATAAGAAAGCTAAAGCTGGATTACTAGAAGGGGCCTCCAAGAACAGAAGTAAACTGCCCAAAAGCCCAGGAGAAAAAACAAATTGCATGGGTGACTACGTTTGATCCACGAGTTCCTTCAAATCTGTCATTATTAAGAAACACTACATCTTTTATAGCTAATGATGTGAATAAGGAAATCTTCACCCCTAAATGTATATTATCCGCTGATGGAAAAAGACAAACTCTAGCCCAAATTTACAAGCCTACCCTTCCAAAACGTCATCCAGTCTATGGGCTAGCTAACAATCCAGGTTTTTATCTGTTTAACAAAAAAATGTGACACGTGTCGCCATTCCATGGAAACAAAAATGCTAATGTCCCCATGGGATGGCAGGAAATGGAAATTTAGGCAACACTTGAACTGTGACACCCCGAACGTTGTTGATGTGTGAACTTCACAATATGTGGTATGTAGGGTCCACAACAAACATTAAAGCCCGCTGGAGAAACCACAAGAGACACCAAATTTAAAAAGGTAAACAGATGTGGTGTTGCTGACCATGTGGTAAAAAAAAGTCCACCCTGATGACCCAGAGCTTTCTTTTTTTTTTAAATTGTCTCAGTTGAATCAGTACAAGAGAAAGACAAACTACTCTGTCGTGAACAGTGTTGAATTTGTAACATAGGTACAATTTTTAATGGGCTGAATTCTCGAACTGACATAAAAACTGCCAGGAGGAATTCGTGATATAAAGTTTTCGATGTGATTTGCACCCGGATGGTCAGTTTTCTAATACTGTTTTAGTCGGACATGTACATTTATGGCAGTGTGTGAGTGGGGGAGCTCGTGTGTGTGGGTGTCTGTGCTAGCTGGTGAGTGAGTGTGTGTGTGTGTGTGGTGTGTGTGTGTGTGTGTGTGTGTGTGTTGGGGGGGGGGTGGTCAGAGATGATAACTTACCTCTGTTTCCTCCTTGGGCTCTCTGCGATCTTAAAGCAGTGTTTATCCCATAAGAGCATCGTCTTACTACAGAAGTGATTTTACCAGAAAAAGCATCTTAAAGTGGCCTTCACATTCCCCTTCCTTGTAACCCAAACTTTTCTTTCCTCCCCTACTCCCCCCCCCCCCCTCTCCCAACTCCTCATGTACATGCATGCCTGCGCGTGGACGTGTGTGCGCACGAGCTTGCGCACTCATGTGCGCACGTTCAGTCACTCGCATTCAGGCGCGCACGCGCGCACCCATATGCATGCACACACACTCACTCACACGCGCGGGCGTGAGCTTGCACGCGCACACGCACGCGCACACACACACACACACACACACACACACACACACACACACACACACACACACACACACACACACATTTACTGGTTGTTCAGGTAAAGTGGTAAAGACTGAAACAAAAGAGGGGTCACAAGGGAACAAAAACAAGGCACAACGTTTCGACTCTTCTTTTCAAGTGACACAAAACAGAAGCTGCTTCAAAAAATTCTAAAGTGACAAGAACTCAAAAAACACACACTAAAGGGAAGAGGCTGGGCAGACACTGGCCAAGGAAAAGAGTGAATAGAAATCAGAGGAAATGTGGACCTGAAAACGAATCGTTGTGGGCAGGAGAGGGGAGGGCAAAGAGGGGGGCGGGGAATGAAAGGGGACATTGGGGGAGGGAAAAAAAAGATCCCTTGCACACACACACAACCCCCCCCCCCCCCCCCCACAAGCCACCACACCCCACAGGCAACCTTGCATGCGCAAGTGCAGGCACACAACCACACACACACACACACACACACACACACACACCACACCTTCCCGGCACCACCTACCCCTACGCACCTATCATTATAGAGAGGGTAGAGAGAGAGAGAGAGAGAGAGAGAGAGAGAGAGAGGGAAAAGGCAGGGGAGGGGGGGGGAAGCATGTTTACAACTCATAATGATACGCATACCTTAGGGTGTCTAGGCATACATACATGCACAACCGCAAACAATTTAACAGAAAACAAGAGTGGGGTGGTGTTGTTGAAGACCACAAACAAACAAGCTATGCACACCCACCCCAGCTGCCTGCATGTTGCGTGCATGTAACCCTATATACACAAACACAAAAGCGAAAAAAGGACTCCCAACGGCCATTCAAATAGTTCACATTGCATGACTAAAATGGCGACTTCACCACCTCAGTCCTTGATGTTCAGTCCGGGGGAGTGAGCATCCCTAGCCTAGAGTATCCCTTACTCTCAATTCTGTACGTTGGATATTGTTTTTGTTCCCTTTTGACACCCCCCCCCCACCCTTTTTGTTTCAGTCTTTACCACTTTACCCTCAAATTATTTAGTTGTTCCCCAAAAAGACCCAGTCAAGTGTTATCAGTTCAATCATCCTCCCCCTTACACCCCACCATACTATCTCTCCTCACCACCCCTCCTCAATCCGTGGTTCCCCATTTTTGTGTATTTTCCTTTATACATTGCCAGCACTAAGGCTCCGTTGGATTTGACATTTAGTTCCGCCTTGTTATGCCTGCCAGTTCAAAACTGTAAACAATTTTTATCTTAGAAGTGTAACTGTTTATAAGAGTTAGAACTATACTGTAAAACGATCTTAAAGTAGCCTTCACTCTCCCCTTCCTTTTCAGCCCCCTTTTGATTTCTCCCCAATCTCTCCCCCCCCCCCCCCCCCTAGCCCCTCCCCTCCCCTCCTCGATACACATACATACTTTTTTTCTTTTTATTTAAATATTAATGAAAAGCCCTGCAGAAACAATACACTTCTGCTGGCACTCCACCGTGCCAACCCTCCCCCTCCGCCTCCCCCCCCCCCCACCCCCATTTTATGTACAACAACTTATGCACAGCCAGTCTTTGGGCTCCAGCTGACTTTTGATACTGGCCCTGCGTTCTTCTGCCCACCAGTTCCTCTCCCCCCCCCCCTCCCTCACCCATCTTCCCTTCCCCTCACCATCTAGTCCACTCAACCCCTCTCCCCCTTTCCCTCTCTATCAGATTCTTGCAGTTTGTGATGATCTTGCCATCACCATTCGGGCTAGCCCCCCCCCCACCCCCCACTTCCACCCCCCCCCCACCCCCCCACCTCCACCCCCCCCCCCCCTCCCCCGTTCCTCTTCTTTTTTTATATTTTTTTAAGTGCATTCCTAAGAATGAATTTATGTTATCCTTTAAAAATTTGTCATTCATATCGCCAATGTCCCCCCTTTCCTTGTTTTCCCTCTCGGAGTCTCCCTCTCCCTCCGTCTCACCCTATCCCAATCCTTCCTCCCCCTCCCCTTACCCAATCCCCCCCCCCCTACCCCCATCCCCCATCGCCACTTCCACATGCCCCTTTCCTACTCTCCCCCCCACCCTTTTTTTCTCGTATAACCATATTTTGATAAACTGAAGGAAATGTACTCCTTTGGTTTAATTATGCTACTAGGATGCAGTTGTGGATGTATATAATCACATACATATTTGTGAAATGTTTCTTCTTGGTCTCTCATCTTGTTCTTATTTTCCTCATACCCAACTGCTTCCATCCCCCCTCCACTTCACTGCCCCCTTCCCCCCTCCCCCCATACCTTTCATTTTTTCCCTCGACACCTTACCCTCTTCTCTCCCCCCCCCCATCCCCGTCTTTTCTGTCCCCCCCCCCCCCCCCCCCCTTTTCTCAGCCCCTTTCTCTCTCTCCTCTTTCTCCTCCCCCTCCCCCACACCTTCTCTGTCTGTGAGATACACATATATATATATGGGTGGCTTTTTATATGAGTGGCTTTTTAACTCTGATTTTATATATATATATATATATATATATATATATATATATATATATATATAAAACTAAAAAATTCCAAGGATAAGTACTGAGCACCATTCCAGCAACTTACAGAGCAGCTTGGTGTTGCAATGACTGCAAGAAATATTCAATTATAAACAAAGCTTGCTCTTATGTCTTAGATTGAAGAAATAGGGGGATATAAGCATTCATACCTGCAGTGGTAGATAATTCTGCCTAACTAACAGTATGTGCTCGAGTGGGTGGATGGGGAAAAATAAAATAAATGCTTCTCAAAATGAGCCTTCAGCAAGCTTATAGTCTCCAATAGGGAGGAAACTCACTAACACTTAACTCCTGGTCAGATACCGATATTTCGAAACCTGATTGTTTCTCCTCAGTGACCGCGGAAAGTGGTAATTTGACTCCTCTGCCTTTTCAGTTTTAAGAAGAATGTTATCCCAGAAAAGGCTGGTGTGCAATACCGTAGTATGTTTGTTGAGTTTTCAAAAAAGCAACCAAAGGTGCCACCTAAGAAGCAAAAGAAAATCATGAAAGAGCAAAACAAGCTACATTTTCTTGTGAAAAGTAGAAAAATAAAACGATAACCTCTAAGACACAAGTGCTGAGGGCCAGTTCTTGGAATGAATCCGCAAGGGACTAAATTACAAAAACTAATAAACTTTATTCCAAGGATAAGTACTGAGCACCATTCCAGCAACTTACAGATCAGCTTGGTGTTGCAATGACTGCAAGAAATATTCAATTATAAACAAAGCTTGCTCTTATGTCTTAGATTGAAGAAATGGTGCTCAGTACGTATCCTTGGAATTTATTAGTTTTGGTATAGAAATACTCAAAGAATTGATTTTTACATACACGCACTCTTCCATATGTGAGAATTGGATAAAGTCAGACAAATACATAGAAGAACAAGTTTAAAAGGCTGTGCCAGTCTTGAATAAAAGTTACTCTGTGTTAGGTTTTCTTATGGGAGCAAAACATACCCCACTTGTTTACTGTTTATCGTTTACTGTTCCCTGCCTCATTTCATTTCCGATTCTGCTTTGATTAAATTGAGGTTATATGTATTTGTTTCTGTCTGTCTGTGTGTTTGTCTTTTGATCTCCCTTGCATCTTTGGGTGGATCCTCAAGCGTAGGCTCAAAGATTGTCCCCTACATTTTATATTATTTACATAAAGTCTTTAGTTTTTCAGCACCTTTTTTCCTCCCCACACTTTCGTTTGGTTGCATTTACTACTCTTCGCTGGCTGCTTTGGGGGTGCTATTGGATTCTTTTTTGCATCCTTGGTGGTGAGAACACCATAGTATTATGGACTGTGGTGTGTCTCTATTTGACGCCGGAGCGCAGACAAAAGCAGCCGTGTCTCCCTGATGAGTCCGACCCAGCGGACGAAAGGCATCGGAGCAGGCAATACAAATATATCTGCCTTCAAAAGGGATTGCGATGGTTCCCTTATGCAGCTAGTGAAGAGTTTTCATATCTGTAACATATTTTCTTAATTTCATGTTCCCAGTTTCTCCATCTTCAACACCCCCCCCCCCCCCCCTCCTTAAGTCCAAATCTTTGCCAAGTTATTACTATGAAGACAGTTCAGTTGTTGGCCTGTGCTTGTTTTTTTTCCCCCACTATTAGATTGTTCGTCTATGTATTTGTCTGACTTTATTCAAGTTTAAAAGGCTGTGCCAGTCTTGAATAAAAGTTACTCTTATGGGAGCAAAACATACCCCACTTGTTTACTGTTCAAGAATAATTAGTATCATCAATAGGGTCTTGAAAAGAAAATGATATTTTTGACTTTTCTCCGTCATTGCAGTGAAAGTCACAAATGTGTTATTATGTCTTAGTGTATGCAATCAAGAGTTCTTTCGTATTATTATTAGCAAGACACATTAGATCACTCATACACATTTAATGGAATGACAGTTATAATGTCTGATATGTGAATGTTCACATTCTGCGAAAAAACGGGAAAAGATGATTGTTGCCATACTGGATGACCCCCCCCCCCCCTCAAATTCTCACATTTTGTGAACCAACAGAAAAGGATGACTGTTGCCACAGTTGACGGGAAAAAAGCACCTCAAATGTCACAGTCTTTGACAGAACAGATAAGATTGATTGTTGCCATAGCTGGACGCTTAAAACAAAGAGAGAGAAAGAAGAAAAAGAACTGAAGCATAAAGAGTGACGAGGACGATGTCAAAAGGATATTAATTCTGTTTTCATCCTCATAACACAGCAGTTCACAAGATCACACAGCGGCATGCAGGTGCATGTACGTGCAGCAGTTCTGTCAAACTTCCCGTTTGATTCTCTCTGATAGGTATCGAAAACTGGTGTTCTGCGGTGTCCTCATCCATCTAACTACCGTCCCATAGCTTTGACCAGCTGTGTCTGTAAATTGATGGAAAAAATGGTCAATGCTAGGCTCATGTGGAAACTCGAAACCGATGGCCTTTTGGTGAAAGAACAGTGTGGTTTCCGCAAACATCGTAGTAACAGTTGACCATTTGATTCGTCTGGAATCTACACTTAGGAACGCTTTTTTAAACAGACAGCATGCAGTGGCAATTTTCTTTGACTTGGAGAAGGCCTACGATACCACCTGGAAGTCGGGGATACTTCATGATCTCCACGATCTGGGTTTTCGAGGTCATCTTCCGCTTTTTATTCAAAATTTTTTGGCAGAACGACAGTTTCAGGTCCGGGTTGGCACCACTCTCTCTGATGTCCACGAGCAGGAGTTGGGTGTTCCACAGGGAGCATACTATCTCCTGCCCTCTTTAGTATTAAAATCAACAACATTGTTCAATCAGTTCAGCAGGGTTCAGACTGCTCATTGTTTGTGGATGATTTTGCTGTCTACGCAACTGGAAGCCTGTACCCGAGTGTCCAGCGCAGGCTCCAGCTTTGCGTAGATAAAATCCATCGGTGGGCGGATGAAAACGGTTTCACCTTTTCTGCTACAAAAACCCAGTGTATTCACTTCCATATTTTCCGTCAGTTTTTTTCCAGATCCGGAACTTCAAGTAGGGAAATCCCCCATTCCAGCTGTTAAAGAGGCCAAATTTCTGGGAGTCATTTTTGACCAAAAACTTAACTTTCTCAGCCATATTAAAAACCTCAAAACTGCTTGCCAAAAGGCACTGAATATTCTGCGGGTCGTAGCACACACCGACTGGGGCGCTGATAAGAAAACTTTGTTGCACCTCTACAGAGCCCTGGTCCGTTCCAAACTGGACTACGGTTGTGCTGTGTACGGCTCCGCAAGATCATCTTACCTCAAACTCTTGGACCCTATCCACCATCAAGGGCTTCGTCTCCGTCTTGGAGCGTTCCGCACCACCCCTGTGTACAGCCTGTACGCAGAGGCAGGTGAACCTTCACTGTCCAACCGCAGGCTGAAACTGTCTTTGAATTATTACATCCGACTGTTCTCAGAACCGCAGAATCCTGCCTATGACTGTGTTTTTGACCCTCCGTTCCAAAGTAAGTTTGAAAATAACCCGAAATGTATTCCGCCGTTTGGGCTTCGTATGCAGCCTCACGTGCGGAATGCAGGTATAGACCTGGGAGTAGTTTCCGATTTTTCCAAGTTTCCGGATCAACCTCCATGGACCTTTTTCACACCAGAGATTCGTTTCGATCTCGCAGCTTTCCGTAAGGAGTCTACCAGCTCTCTGGCGTACAAGGCTTTGTATGCCGAGCTCTGTTCCAAATTCCCATCCTATCAAAAAGTTTTCACTGACGGTTCCAAGTCTGAGGATGGAGTGGCCTGTGCAGCCTACTGCCCTGGGGCTCCTTCTCAGATATTGTTGGAACATATACATTCAGATGCTTCTGTCTATTCTGCTGAACTTACTGCTCTAGTACTGGCTTTGAAGATAATCTCCCATTCTTCGAGGAGGGACTTTCTGGTTCTGTCGGATTCGCTGTCAGCTTTGGAGGCCATAGCTGGCCGCAACCTTCAGCATCCAGAACTTTTACTTTTTTTTGAACTTTTTAGCAAGTTGAAGGCGGACGGTTACAACATTACTCTTGCTTGGGTTCCTGGCCATGTTGGCATCGGCGGGAACGAAATGGTTGATCGTTTAGCCAAGAACGCCACAAGAGAGAAACTGTCCAACACTTATATCCCCTGCTCAGATGTGAAACCCAAAATTAACGATTATGTGAGAGACCTCTGGCAGGAGGATTGGAACACACAGACGAATAACAAACTCTTTCAGATCCGTCCAAACCTTAAAGACTTCCTCCCATCTACGTCGGTGGGTCGTAAAGAGGAAACGGTTCTGTGCCGGCTGCACACCGGCCATTCGTAATTTACCCATTCTTACCTTTTAAAGAGTGAAGAAGCTCCGTGGTGCATTCCATGTCATGCACCACTCACAATGAAACATGTTCTTTTAGAGTGTTGGGACTTGCACGATGTGAGACACAAACATTTTACAGCGGAGTCCATGAAGATCCTGTTCAGGGATGTCCCGCCTGACGTGATCCTTGGGTTTTTGAGAGAAATTAACATTTTTCATCTGATTTGAGATTCTACGGAAGAAGGATTTTTAACAAAGTTTCTGGTTCGTTTGTAGACGATGTCATTTAACGAGATGTGTGAAAGGTTTTTTTTTTTTTTATTTTTTTTTTTTTATTTTATAAATGACTGGTGAGTTGATTTTAACGTGGTGACAGCCCTGATGTGGCCCTCTGCGGTCGGCTGGGCTATAAGCAACATTATCTTATCTTACCTACCTCCAAAATACTGACCGTCGCACTTCCGTTTGGAGGTCAGAATTGTTGCGTGCAGCCTTCATACAGAAGTGGAGACGAGGCAGAAATGGAATCGACTCACGGATAAGATGGAGCCCAGATAACCGTTAACTTCCATAACATAATCACGTGACTTCCGCATACAGAGCTATCTGCCAGACCACGTAACATCTTCCCCCTTCTGGGAAGTTTTGTGAATTAGGAATGTGAACTTAACTGAACTTTGATTAAATGCATATAACTTGGTCAAATTCAAATTAGCAGTTTAAATATTACAAATAATAAAACCCAAACATTATCTTTTCTTTCTTTCCCTTTTCTTTGAATACTATAGAGTTTGTGTCTGGGTGTGTTCGCTATCTTTGACTACTGTCAATGATTGTAATATACTGTAAATGACTGTATGTTTGTGTGTTGATTTTCACCAGTCAGTGAATCATAGGTCCAGTATCTTTCTAGGCTTCACTGGTCTGCCTGATCTTGTGATGATGGTTCTGGTTGGCTCCCCTGGTGAGTCTGGGCTGTCTGTAGGCATCTTCTGGTTGTGATCCTGGTGGACTGCTGTCGATGGACTGCTGGGCTCCTGGATCACTGGATCTGGTAGAGCTGGTGTGGCTGGTTGTCGTCCCTCGTCTTGATGTCTGTTTTGCTGCCTTCTTGGTCTGTCAGCATTGGTGGGGTATGGGCAGGAAGGCTGGGTTTTGGGAGATTGGATTGTTGTAGGGACATGGGGTGTGAGAGTGGGGCGGGGAACTGAGCGAAGGAAAACACGATTGCGTCTATACAATCGTCCGTCACCGGTTTGTACGTCGTAAGTCCTGCTGGCCCTCCTGTTGACGACAATCGCGTTCTTCCAGATGGTTGTGGACTTGTCAGTCGGTTGGATCTTGACTGTGTCACCGTAGTCTAGTGGTTTGAGAGCTTTCCGTTGACTGTACCTCTCGGCTGTATTTTGACGTTTGTTTTCAAGATGTTCTTTCTCTTGGCTGGTGTAGTCTCCAGCAACAGGCTTCAACAAATTAAAAGTGGTGGGAAGTGCTGTCTTTGCTCGTCTGCCCATGAGGCGTTGCATTGATTGGGCTTGATGTTAGTCTCTCTTCTGGTGTGTTCCTGAGGTTCAGGAGACCTAAATATGGATCTTCCATTGCATATAGGCATTTTTTCATCATATTTTTGGCCACTTTAACGGCAGCTTCAGCGGCTCCGTTAGCTTGGCTGTGTCCGGGGCTGGAGGTGACATGCCGGAAACCCCAACTGTTGCCGAAAGCCTTGAACTGTTGTGATGCAAATTGGGGACAGTTGTCACTTATGACCGTGTCCGGTATACCATGGCGGGCGAAGTGTTGTTTCATTTTGCTGAGAACTGCTTCTGCCGTGGTCTCCAGTAGATAGTCCAGTTCAAAGAAATGACTGAAGTAGTCTACTGTAATGAGGTAGTGTCGACCTTGGATTGTGAAGATATATGTCCCCACCTTTTCCCATGGGCGGTCTGGAACCTCGTGCATGTAGAGAGTCTTTCCCATGGGCGGTCTGGAACATCGTGCATGTAGAGAGTCTTTCCCATGGGCGGTCTGGAACCTCGTGCATGTAGAGAGTCTCTACTGGTTGTTTTGCACTATGTGAAGTGCACACATCACACGCCTCAACGAAATGCCGAATTTCTGCTGACATCCTGGGCCAGAAGATGAGCTGTCGTGCTCTCCGTACACACGAATTGATGCCCGAGTGTCCTGCATGAACCTTTTCCTTCATTTCTTGTCTCATAGCTTGTGGTATGACGACTCTTTCTCCCCTGAGGACAATCCCATCTTGTACGGTGAGTTCATCTCTGTAATCGAAGTAAGCTGTGATAGTGGGTGGGCATTCCGGTCTTGATGAAGGCCAGCCTGTGAGAATCACATCTTTGAGTTGAGTCAGGGTACTGTCTTCTGCTGTTCGCCGCTTGATCTCATCAAAGCGTTGTGGCGGGAAGGGTGATAGCATCAGCGAATTGACAGATTCTGACTCTGTATCTGCTCCTGTAGAAACTGGTGCTCGTGACAGGGCGTCTGCCACAGGTATCTGCTTGCCTGGTTGGTACTCCAATGTGAAGTCGTATGTTTGTGTCCTCATCAGCATGGACTGTAGGCGCATTGGTGCTTTCGTCTTGCAGATTGAGACGAGTGGTGAAACTTCTGTAGTCCAAAGAGCAGAGCAAGCATTTCCTTTTCTATTTGTGCGTAGTTCCTCTCTGTAGGAGAGAGGGTTCTGCTTGCGAAAGCAATTGGTGTGTATATCTTGCATGAGTACAGAGCCGAGGCCATATTCACTTGCATCATTGGTGAGTGCGAGGTTTTCACTGGGTTTGTAGAAAGCCAGAGTGGGGATGTTCATGATCTTGTTTTTCACTGCTTTGAAGGCATGTTCTTGAGAAGATGTCCACATCCACTGTACATCTTTCATGAGTAGGTTTTGAAGAGGGTGTAAATCCTCTGTAAGGTGTGTCAAGTACCGTGAGAGGTAATTAACCATGCCCAGGAATCGTCTGGGTTCCTCCAAGTTCTTTAGCGCTGGGTAGTCCTTGATGGCTTTCACCTTTTCAGGGTCTGTAAGCCATTCTTGGTGATTTTGTGTCCATGAATGTGATGTTGTCAGAGCGTAGGGATAATTTCTCCTTGTTGAGCTTGATCTGTTTTTCCCGACATCTCTGTAGAAAAGACTGGTAGTGTCTGTCATGTGCTTCAGTTGTTTCCCCGTGGTTGATGACATAATCAGTAAAGCTTTCAACACCTGGTAGTCCATGAAGCGCTTCAATCATTTTTTTCTGAAATATTTCTGATTAAACTGAAGTACCAAAGGGTAGTCTTAGCCAGCGGTATCGGCCAAAACATGTTTGAAAAATGGTCAGGAAGCTTGACTCTTCATCAAGCTGAACGTGCCAGAATCCCGCTGATAGATCCGCCTTGGAAAACACCGTGGATTTGCTGAGATCATGAAGTATATCTTCAAGAACTGGTAGGGTGTATCGTTCTTGTCTCAAAGCTTTGTTAGCTCCGGTGGATCGATGCAGATTCGTAGTTTTTTCTTTGTGACAACTATTTGACTGACCCATGGTGTAGGTTCACTCACTGGTTTGATCACTCCATCTTCAACCATCTTGTCAAGTTCAGTTTTAAGCTGAGGCCTGAGAGAAATTGGTGTGCGCCTGTCAGGCATGATGACTGGTTTCGCTTGTGGGTCTATTTCAAGATGTTGTAGGCCAGGGAGTTTTCCAAGTGATTCGTCAAAAACATCTGCATACTCATCTTCTGGTGATGCAGAATGGAGCTGTGCTACACAGATGAAATTGTCCTTTTCTATGTTGATCAAACCCATATCCTGTGAGGTTTGTAGACCAAGTAGTGGAGTAAAGTTGTCTTCAAACACAGTGAAATCAACTGTGTATCGTTTCTTGTTCTTCGGATTGGTTATTGACTCTTTGGTTTTGCCAACAGGTTTGAGTTGAGTTTGATTCCACATTTTCATTATCTTCTCGGTTGGTATTATGTGACTAGCAAACTTTGACAGCAGCATGTTCACAGATGATCCAGTGTCTATCTGAAATGTTATTTCTTGTCCTTGTACCAACATAGAAACATGCACATCTTTGTTGGACTGACCAACACTGTTGATCCAGTCCTCACTGTCTATGTGTCTTGCTCCTAGTTCTGTTTCTTCCTGTACTTGGTTCACACCTCGCTGTGTGACCCTCTTGTTTCCAGGAACTGTGCATTTGTGGTTGAAGTGATTTTTTTTCCTGAACAACGAAAGCATGTTTTTTTCCAAAAGCTGGGCGTTCTTCTTTACGGCGAGCTTCTACCACTCGAAAACGCCTAAAATCTCTTAATTTCATTTCCTGGGTTTTATCACTAAATATCAACCAATCTTAATAAAAATTGGCACAGCTATAGTTCAAACCTTGCTCATTCCATTTATGTTTACAAATTAAATAATAGTTGGAGTCTTCTTGTAGAAAATAAGTTTTTAAGCCAGTACCCAATTCCGAAAGTTGGAAAACGGGTGTCTCAGAGTCTGCAAGATTATGGAAAGAGTTATCATGCAATTAGTATAAAACTTAGCACACACATTGGTTAGTGAACATTTAACAGTGTGTTGGGAGGGATAAGGCATTTTTTAAAAACTTGGAATTTTGATGGTCTAAAAAATTACATAAAATGTGAAAACATAAAAAAGTATATACAGCCCCTAATCTCCAAAACCTTCCAACAAAATGTAGCTGATAGTATTTTAAAACTGTGTGCAAAATTTTATTGCAATCTGATTATTAGTTTTTTAGATATGTTGTATAGCATTTGCTTACTTGTTCAAAATCGCGTTTTGAGAAAATCAGGTTTAAAGTTTAGATTACATGTTTACACTCAGTTCTCTGTGAAAATAACCTTCAAAATAACTTATCCCTCACAAATTGGTGCATGGTTTTATGTTTTTGCACTCACCAAGCTATTCATGTCCTCCAGCTAAGTAGTACTCCTCTGGTTTATCCCCTTTCTCTGCTGCCATGAGCGCCCGGTGACGGCGAGCGAACTGCTTTGCCTCACTTGCTTGTATCTGCCCCCCTGCCACCCTCTTTCTGTCCAGCTGAGAAAAGCACTGTTTTGTCCAGAGTCCAGGTTCCATACCAAGATAGTGGAAAATGTCCAGTCTGCCCATTTCTCCATCATTATACACTATGGTGGCATCAGCAACAGCTAATCTCAGTCTTTTGCGTCCGACAAAGGTGGTTTTAGGGCACCGCTCCCAGATCAGGTTGTGGAAGCTCTCATTGGTGTTCTGGCTTCCCCCATGCAGACACCTCTCCAGCAGACTATCATGAGTGAGTGTTTCAAACACTGGTCTTATGGCCTCGCACACAAAATCAGGAAAGGCATTCTGGTTAGGGTCGCCTCGGCCAGTCTTGGAGGGGCACCAGTCACCACAATTATCATGCTGCCTGTTCCTATGCTGGAAGATGGCCCAAATTTCCTGCTTCATTTTATCTAGATTCCCTACATTCCTTCTGATAGCTGCCCCATAGTGTCCCTGAATCTTTAGAATAGCCTTTTTTGTCAGCTTGTTTTGACCCCCAATCCCCTGACTGTCCTACCCTCATGAACAAAACTTTGTTTTTTCAGCTCATTCACTTTGTTTGTGAGCTGCCTGCCCATTCTTTTCTGCACATGTCCACAACATTCCAGCTTGGCTACAGTTACATCTTGATATAAAGCTTCAGACTTCAAAGTAGAGTATGTTTTGCTGTCCCCATCCCCTAAAAAGTTGATATACCGCAAGTCATATTTCTCCTCTGAACGTGAGAACACTCTGACAGCACAAGTCGGCTCCATCGCAGCAGCTGATCCAGTGTGGTTTTTGTCACACTCACCCTTGTCTTCATGATTAGCTCTCCACCTCTCTAAGTCCTGACCCCCTTTCTTTTTTTCATTCTTTTTGCATCCATCACAGTGGTTGGACAACACCTCACAATCAAGCACTTTTGACTTTTTCCCATTCACAGACAGCACAGTCACTACCCCATTTTTGGACTGAAACCCCCTCCGCTGGTATGTCCCATCACCCGAGACAGTGATATCCCTACCCCCATAGGCCTCCCTTGCTTCATCAGCAGCAACATGTTTGCTTCTCTCTGCCACAGACTCAGAGGCCTTTGCTATCATATTGCGGTGGTTAGCCCAGGTCTTATTGTTTAGTGCACAGGGAATATTCATATTGCCTAGAAATCTTTTTCCCTGTGCTTGGTTCCTACCAGTTGCAAAGATAGAAAGAGCAAATCTCCTATTTACCTCATATACTTTATTCACAGCTTTGGAAGTAGCAAACCTGACAGAAGATTTGCACCCACACTGGAATGTAAACAAAGAGGCTAAGTCAATCCTGTCTTCGTTCACTGAGAAAAGCCTACTTTCCCCCAATGGCTTTTTGCAGTCTGGACACAAAAGCTTTCCAATGAATTGAACTAATAGCTCACAATCAACAAAGCGATATCCAGAAAATTCATCATCTTTATCAAACTCTACTGTGAGCGAGTCAGCGAGTTTTTCTCCTGAAGCACAAGGCCCACTTGCGGACGATGTAGACGGCTGATTTTCGGTGGAAACATCACCTTTGATAGCTCCTTCCTCTTGTTTTTTCCTCTTTTGTGGTGGCACACGCTTTTTGGGTCTATAAGACCCTTTTCTTTTACCCATTTTGAAAAAAAAAACTTGGCCTCGAGATAACACA
>JAFLJL010014326.1:44474-64474 GCA_018398815.1 Conus ventricosus | reverse complement strand
TGAGAGGCAAGCAGTTTTTATCATTTCACCTATAATTCCATCTGGGCCGGCAGCTATACGAGGTTTTACATTTCTCAGAGCCATTGAAATTTCTTCTCTGGAAATCGGACGATTTTGATTGTCATCAAAATCGTTGTCATTTAGGTAACTGTCACCGACCATATCATTTTGTGAATCAAATTTTCCTTCCAGTAGATCTCTGAAATTGATTGACTAATTGCCCCTTGCATACGCTCTTGCATTTCATTAGAAAAAAATCGCATTTTTTAAACAAATCAACGTGATCTTCATTTCAGACAAATTTCTCAATCCTACAGCGCCTGTTGTTTACTTGTGCACAGTTCTGGTCATGACATGAGACGGTGAGGTTCAGTTCCACAGGCATATGATCAGACTCAATTTTCTTAGATATGCACATCTCACACCAATAAGAAATAATCGAAAACATGTCAAAGGACAAAAAAAAAATAGTCGTTAACGCTGCTACCATTATCACATATGTATGTGTAGCGACCTTGAAGGTCGCCATTACACACGCCGTTTAAAATGCACAGTTTCAGAGCGATACACAGATTGAGAAGTAGTTTCCCATTATTATTTAGCACAGTATCTTCAGAGTTTCGAACATGAATTGGTCCACTTTTATGTTGATCATCATACACAGATGTGTTTTCTTCAAAATCACAAGAAAAGTTTGAAACTCTGCTGTTCAGGTCACCGCCAACAATCTCATACATTTCATCTTTAAATAAAAGTAAGCAATCGCACAAAAATTCTTCAAGCAAAGAAACTCCATTTTCCTTATCAAAATGAGAGTAATATGGAGAGCCCTCTGGAGCAATATATGCGCACACATACATGACATGTTTCATTGTGCCAAGTAAGGATTTATCAATAATAAAGGCATAAAACAAATCAGATGCAACATCCACTACTTTAACATACGGACAGATATCTTTTTTCACCAGGCATACCCGTCCACCGGAACGCCTTCCACGTGCCGTGAACTTTAAAGCGGGTTTACAGTACACAGTGTATCCAGCAAACGTAGGCGATTGAAAAACATCAACAAATGTTTCAACAAAACATACAAAATCAAAACTAGAAACGTATGAAATAAAATCGTTATTATTCATTTTCGAAAGTAATCCATTTATATTTCAATGAAGGAATGAAAAAGATTTCAGTTTATTATGAATGTCAACGTGACACGAATCGTGATTTCCAGTAGGATGGACATTTCCAGAAAACACACCAACGTCTGTGTTGTTCATATTTTCAACTGCCTCTGGGATGACCGAGTTTTCACCAGAATCAAAACACATTCCATTTACAGCTTCACGTGCTGACGTAGTTGAATACAGGGTTGGCACAGCCGGTGTCGATTCTGTATGGGTTCCTTTTCGTAGTGCGGACACATTTCTATTTATATTAAAGGACCGGCCAAGTTCCTATCGCATTTCAACGAGTCTGTCGTCAACCCCTACAGTGTAACGCTTGCCGTCGACGAGGAGGTAGTTGAAGATCATGGTCGCGCGTTTGCCGTCACTCCTAGCTTTCTTGAGATGGGGAGTCAACCTTTTCCTCACATCACGCACTTTAGTGGAGAAGTCTTCACCTATGAAAACGTTGCTGCCTTATAGTTTACGCTTCGACTTCAGGATTTCCACCTTTTGTTTGTAGAAGACACATCTTGCGATCACTGGGGAGTCCTGCCAGTTGTTCAGACGATGAACCCTGTCAAATTCGATGTCCTGTGACAACTCGAATTTATTTGTAGCAAGGTCTTCAACACATTTTCACAATCTGCAGGGGTCTCACTTTCCGCCCAAGCAAGGTAATCCATAAAAGATCAGATTGTTTCTCGTGGATCTCCCCTCGAGATGATCAGTTTTGTTTCCAAGTCCTCAATCTTCTTCGTCAGGTCCAGGTTTTGCTGCTGCAGACTGCTAACTTGCTCCCAGAGATTCCCCAGTTCCCCCTGCATGATACCGTAGTCCTCGCGCAGGGCGTGCAGATCTTGCTTCACCTCATCCAGCTTGGCGTCAAACTTCAGCTCCATGGAGTTTAACTTGCGCGTAACGTCGGCAAGTGAAAGTTCTTTCCCTGGTAAACTGGAGGCTCTGTCGAGGGGATGGCCAGGTCTCTCCATGCTGGGTCTACGACTTGCTGTTCCTCCGCTGGTCAGTCGGGTCTGCCTCATGTCTCTGGTCTGGGATGAGTTTGGCCCTGGGTTGGTCTCAACGTTTCCACACTGGAGAAGAAAACCTCCCTAGAACAAATACGAGAGGAGAAGACCTAACACAGCACCGTCTGCTCCGCGCCTCAACTTTATCATGGCGACCCGCATAACAAGTTTCTGTCTCGCTCGTTTGAACATGAAGCACTGAAATACGAAACAGAAACTGCCACACATCGCCCTAAAATCCGTACTTCCAGACGGCATCGTTCTTCACGAAGTACTTGACCAAATCTGGAGATGTAGATCGTTCTTATACCATCAAAATAGACATATAATCCGGAGAGCATTGGATGTGCGATTTCACATACCAAACAACAACTCACATCCCCCAGAGAGAGAGAGAGAGAGAGAGAGAGAGAGAGAGAGAGAGAGAGAGAGAGAGAGAGAGAGAGGACTCAGTTCAGTTCAGTTCAGTGGTTTACTTAATGTCTTTTCATCGCCAGATGATATTAATTTTTTTCAAGGAAAAAAAAGAAAAAGAAGAGAGAGAGAGAGAGAGAGAGAGAGAGAGAGAGAGAGAGAGAGAGAGAGAGAGGGAGAGAGAGACTCAAGACTCAAATGTTTTATTCGTAAAGGCCATAGCCCCCTAGAAAGGGGACATACATTTTAAGTCGCATATGAATTTTTTTTCATGTTGTATGAACGCTTCTCCTTTTAAATGCCTTGTAGAAATAAACGGTTAACTTTTTAATAGTGCTTTCAATTGGTGATGACATCAACGTTAAGTTGAACAGACAAGGATAGTTAAAATACTTTTGCAGGAGGAATTGTTCTCTAAGATCTCTTAACATTGGGCAAGCCAGCACAAAATGAACTTAATCCTCATTTGCACTTCGACACGATGGACAGCTCAGATTTCTTTCACATAGCTGTCTATAGTGATGATAATGACTAGCAATATCAGACACACCGAATCAAAATGTAGTCATAATGTGTTTGAAATGCTTGCTTATTTTCATTGACATATAAACTGGTAAACAGCTTAAATGACCATACGTTCTGTATTATTCAAATCTCTCATTGCTTTGTAGGTGGGTGTTCCAATTTTGCCAACTGCAATCAATCAATCTTTCTCGGAACACCTTCATAAAAACATTCATATCACCAACACCTTCGCTGAGCCATACAAAATCAAATCCGTATTCACATTGTTTAATCCTTACATTTGTTACTCAGTTTTTCTTACCTCTATTGTCCAATTCTAACAGCATTCTATACGCTTTGCGTGATAACCTGTGATCTTGCATCTGTAATATTTTAACCAGTATCGAAAACACTTTACAACGGATTTCACGTGATTGGATATCTAGCTGTTTCACTATATACCACATCATTTGGTGTTTGCAACGATACCCCAAGAAATTTCGTTAGAGCGAGCAGATTGATTTTTTCACAATGTACAACAGCAGCATCCAGACCCCATATTTCAGCTCCATACTGCACCATCGGCTAAACTTGACAATCAAATAGCTTCAAAAACAAGGTCAGAGAATCGCTATGGAGTAATGATAATTTCTTTAGTATGCACAGTAGTGCGTGTTTCGCTTTACTGACTAAATGTTTTGCAGGCAAGGACGAAACTCAAGCGTGTGGAGAAATGTATACCAAGTATTTATACACATTAACAACAGGCATTATAGATCCGTGGTATGTTAATCTTTCTCTCGCTGCAAAATACCCGCCCTTTCTAAATACTTATGTTGCTTTTTGTGTTATTAACTTTTAGTTGGTTGTAATGTAGCAGTAGCTCTTTGCAAGGTCTTTAAATCAAGTTTGTAATTCAATTGCTGTCTCTGAGACCAAGACCACGTCATCCGCTAAAAACAGAATGAAAATCTCTAAAAGTTCATTCCAAAGAAGTGCACCATGCCTTTCAGAATGTATAACTTGCTCAAAACTGGCTACCAACGTCTCCCTGTTTCACACCACAGAAGTACAGTTTATATAATCCGTTATAAGCAGCTCCAGTTCGCACACGTGCCTTTACACAGTCATACATACTTACTATACATTTATACAGCTTTCCTGAATGCCATTTTAAGCAAGATGGTCACAATATAGTTCTATTAACAGAATCAAACGCCTTCTCAAAATCAATAAATGCGACATACAGTTTACGATTCAAACAAAAACTGTTTCTGTATGAATGCCATTAGAGTAAATATATGATCAATAATATAGTAGATCTATCCAGCTTAATATTCTCCAGTAATTTTTATTTTCTACCACCCACCCTTGCAGTCTCGTGTTAATAACAGCACTGCAAAATTTGCCCCCTCACCAAACCAGACACCATCCTACAGGGCCCCAAAGACTCCTTCACAGTCAAACGCACATTCTCATGTCAGAGCCGCAACATTATATATGCCATCCACTGCCAGCTGTGGGGCAAGATCTACATAGGGGAAACGTCACGCACACTCGAAACACGCATCTCTGAACACCTGGCCGATATCCGCCACCACCGACCCAAACCCGTTGCCCTACACTTCAACCACACCCAACACAACATCGACCATGTCAAAGTCATGGCACTCTGGCAGTCACAGAGTGACAGCTTTGAACGCACAACTCAAGATCCCATCTCATTGCCAAACTGGGCACACTACACCCCCAAGGCATCAATATCCAACAATAACCAAACACACATACTCACCTCTTCCACACCAGTTGGCAAAATCCACCTACCAACACACACACACACATACACACACACTTACATACACCACCACCACATCCCCTTCACTCACTTCATACAGTAGTTACAGCAACCTCCATCATTTAATCTTAGTTTGTATTATCCTTCCCCTTAAATCCCCCCCCCCTTTTTTTTTTTTTTTTTTTTTTTTTTTTTTTTTTTTTTCCTTACCATTATTATCAATCCACCATTACCACAACCATCACAAAGATATCACACCATCCCAATAAACTGGACACACAACCCTATCATATCACACACACACACCTCCCCTGACGCAACCCCCCCCCCCCCCCCCCTCCGTTTCCTCTCCCATAATCCCCCTGGCCGCATGTCATTTCCGCCCACCAAACACATGGCCAAGAACGGATAAGTCATTTTTTTCTTTTTTCGTTTTTCGTTGTTTGTACTGTCCCACATGTTAAATGTGATTTATTTTTTCGCCTGAAGAAGACCCAAGTGGTTGAAATGCATCGTGTCTTGTCTTGTGCTTTGTTTGTCAATGTCATTGGCGGTAAGTTCTAAACAACTCTATTCCTAATCAAGTATTTGTTGTTTGCTTTACAGTAATGATGCGACGCCATACTAATTCCTCCGCGCAATCCGTTTTCAATCATCTGAATCATTGGTAGGTCAGACAATAAATCAATCTGTACTCCAGTAAACTTTAAGAAAGCGTCCCAACTCATCCCGGGCGCAGAAATGTAATGCGCGGGATCCAGGCTATAATGTTTCATGCAGGTCTTTCTATAATTTTCAAAAACGTCCGCCAACAAACATGTATCAGCCTTCAAGTATGAGTCATGATAGTCTCCCATCGTTTTACAATCTAACTTCTGCCATGAATCTTGAGCATGCTGGTAATCAGAATCACTGATGTCCTTTCCTCTGAGACTAGAAAAGAACGCGCCTTTAGGAGGAAGTGTATCTTCGTCAAACCTTTCCCAACTGTTCATGTACTCATAAGGGTAAACGCCCTTTCTAACGAGAGTTGGGTCAAAATATTCTTCCGTTATTGGGCAGGACTTTAAGGACATAGCTAGTGACTCTAATGAACCCATCATGTGCTGCATAGAGTCATAAAAAGACATGTTATTTAAAGTGAAACACATGTACTTTTCTGACGACTGTGCGATGCATGACACCCTGAAGGCATCGCCCACTGCTTTCATTATAAGATGAGAGTCGTAACCTCGCAAGTTATGAAAGAATACAGGCAGCTTCCATGTCTTAGGATCAAACTTTAGTTGAAGATTGCATTTACTGTGCGCTGCACCTCTAAACTTTCCCACTAATGTGATCATGGTCTCTTACTGTGGGGTTTACACTCTTGGGCGTTAGGTCTAAACCGCAAATCCAACAATGCGTGGCTGAGTCATACTGTTGTTGGTCTTCAGGCGCCATTATGATTTCAGATAAGTTTAGATTATTAGAACAGGCGTTACGCACTTCCTGCATGCGTTTTAAGAATGTTTCTGCAGCATCTGGTCCTCTATATAATTCTGGTTCTGAATAAACGCCATCCGACCTAACAATAATGAAGGCAAATGAACAAATCTGATGATTACTCATTAAGACTGTTTTTCGAAGTTTTTGTGGTGCTGGCCCTTCATAAGGAACGATAAGCGACTCGAAGTCTGCGTAAACTACGTATGGAGAATTTTGCAGCCGTTTCCAGTTCTTAAAACTAACTTTAGATCCTGGCGGGGGCGTAGTTAGTTCTGTCTTACAGTCTACAGAACTTTTACAATGTTTTATATGTTCACTCGCGGCTTGAGCGGTTGGAATTCTTGTTAAACATTTTCTACAGAATTCTTGTTTATGTTCATGTTTTGAAGTATGCTGCATTAGTCTACTCATTGTTCGTATCAATGTGTAATGGGGCAGCCCTGCTGGCGAAAACATTAGTAGTAAGTCAACATGATTTTTGTCTGGCTCGCCAATCGTTGGACTGTTCTTGGACACTTTAATTGGCACCAAATTTGTTTCCTCATCCCATGTGTATACATTAACAGTTATTGGGTTGTTTTGTTCTTCAAACTGATCAATTTGGTCTACACTAACAGGAAAGGATATTCCATTGAAGTTAAGATCTTTGGCGTATTGCCGATAGTTAGTCACTCTCTCTGCGTGTTCGCGGACATGATGCAGCCTTGCAAGAACACACCACATGAAACATTTGTTGTCTGAATTTTTTATGTTTAAAACTGCTCTCTTTAAAACCAACTCCCGGGGTAGCGGAATGTAAGCCTTGCCTACAATCGGTGCATACTTAGCCTGTTTTAATCTAATCTCTAAGACTTCGCCCTCTGACCAACCAGAGCCTCTCATTTTAGCTTCTTCAGCGGCAGCGTCAAACTCTGCAAGCAGTTCGTCTGCCCAACCCGGTGTTAAGTCATTATGAGAAAGAATAGTCTGCTGTTTAGTTGAGACCCAGACTTCTAGATTTTCTTCATTTATTGTTACATAGTCGATTAAAACCGCTAACATTACTTTAACCGGTGGGTCTATTGTTAGTTTGCCTGGAACTTGAGAAATTGCATGAACAACACTTGCCTGTACGTTTGTTGGGTCAATGACTTCTAAATCAATATCATTCAGTGCTCTTGATAAACGCTCTCTCTCGAGCATTCCTTCAAACAATTCGTCTTGTCCTTCATATATCTTAGCCATGCTGTCTTTCTTTTCTAAGCCAACATATTTATTTAAATTAAAAAAAAAAATACTTAATCAGAATCAATATCGACGGTCTTTTTACGCTTGGACTCATAACTAAAGTATAAAACACCTTTTGGTGTTGTTAATGTGAGCTGTTTTAGAACAGAGTTTAATGTTCGTTTACTTTTTTAAGCATTCCTTTTTTATCTGCTCGGGGTCTGGCTGTTGAGAAAAACTTGTCCTTGCCTTTCTTTGAAGATCAAACTTTTGTCTTTTATAGTCATCAAAATCGGCCTGTAAACGGCTAAATTCTTCATCCGTGATGTTTAAGTCAGCTAGTGCTTTATTTTTATCAGCCTGAAGGAACTAAGTTTAGCTGTTATTAGTTTGAACCATAGCTGTGTGCTTTTTGGAGTTTAGTTTTTATTTTTTTGCTAGCAGCACTACAGCTAATGAACACAGGCCAAGAGCTAAAGACAAACTCCTAGAGGTAAAGCTGCGGGTGCGCCTATGCCCGTTGCTAAGAGACCAACACTCGTTCCAGCCGATAGAGCGCTTATAGTCGATGCTCCGTATTAACATATGTAACAGCATTAAAGGCAGCAGAATACCTTCGTTTGGTTTTGCTGTATTTTGAAAGGTCCTGCTCTAGTTTTTGTTGCATTTGCGTAATGTTGGTTAATCTGAAGGTTTTTACTTCAGGGGTTTCTATAACAGCAGAATTGCCTGCTATCTTCTCTTGGCATCTCCGGTGCTGTAGGCACATTTGGATAAACTGAACAGACATGCTTTTTATAAAATGAAAAATAATTTAGTATAGTACATATTGTAATCTGCTATCCCAATATTCAGCTGTGCATCAATTATAAAAACAAATGTACATTAAGCGGTTTATCAGCTTCTTTTCTTTCTCAATTTGATGTTTACGTCTTTAACCTCTCTCCCACTTGCATACAAATGATTATCCTCTGTTGACCTTAGGTCAATCCATAAACGTATTTTGATGTTAAATAATCATCAAGCCTAACACTGTGAAGGTGTAGATCTTTAGACGCAAGGTCTGCTGTTGGACTTCTACCCCTCCCACCCCAAACAATTTTCTTATTTCGTCAAAATGATGATAGGCCTAAGTCCGCTAGCATAGATTTGGTTAGGACTGCCGTCAATTGTACATTGTACTTTCGTTATTTTTGGATTAAAAAACTTTTCACTTGCTCTTGCGAATGGTTCTTCATCTTCACACAGCAATAAAATACCTTTAAGCGATATTACTGCGACACTAAAACTAAAATTCCATATAGCGTCTGCCCTGCTTTTAGGATATGTTGAATGATGACGCAAGTTTTCGTAAATATATTGGTAATTTTGACTGATATTGGCTCTCAATCAGCTTTGCTAATTCAAGGTTGCTAACAACGTCAAACTCTAACGAGATGTCAGAAATGCTGTACTTTGCTTCGGTGTCTGTTGATTTGATAACACGTTTGTATTCATTAAAAGTTAGTTCATATGACAATCTGTCTTTTAATGCTCCTTGAAAGTATGGCGCATGCGCTTTTTAACAACTCAAAATCTAGGGGAATAGAAAAGCGATTACATACGCATAACTTACAGCTAAAGCCTTTTTGCTGCTTTTAGCACCTGAGGCGAGTTCGGCGCCTATTCTAAGTTTTAGTGCTTTCTTCATTGCCGATTCTTGAAACGCAAGATTTTCCTTTCATTCGCGGTTAGCCATAGATCAGAATAGGTTAAAAATATGTCTGCATTGTTTTAAAGAAAATACTTCTTGCCCCTCAAGTTTTACAGAAATTTTCTTAACAATTGCCCGTCCCAAATTCTGGACAACTGTTCTGGTTGGGTCTGTTGTTGAATCGAGTTCTATTTTGAAAGTAAGCCGTGCAGAGCCTGGCACAATCAAATCATTCGCTCCTAGGTCTGGAAATCTAACAGTAAGAATTTGATCCGCATCAATAGTAGATGGATTATTTGGAACAGTAATATTCCGTTTGTTCCCTTCACGCCGCGGGGTTCTTTCAGCTTTCTATAGGGTCAAGAATCGAACCATATACTTGTTGTGACATTTTTATAAAACAAAATAAAAAAGTTAATTATTTAAAAACATGGCAGGAATTGAAGGTGAGAAGATTATGATGTTTTTGATCCTGGAGACGACATGGATGAAAGGACTCCTTTGACACAGCATCGCTCAACGGCCACAATGCGGAGTGAATTAACAGAAAGTACGGTCGGAGCATTTTACAAAAGTTTAGGCCTAGAACCTCCCGAATTTATAGACCCAAATGATTTTGAATTAGAAGATGGTCATTTGTATGTGAACAACGATCAAGGACAACTTGTTCGGCTTACAACTAAACCAGACCCATCAAGTTTTTAGCTGTGGGTTCAATTAGAAATAGACTCAGTGTGAAAGATCAAAATCGCCTTGGCATTGCTAGACCAAAATTAAGGGCGGAAGCAGTTTCTAAACTTCAAAAATACAACAAGAACTCCCAACAGATAGCCAAATACAAACATGGAACTTCAAGATTTAAGTCAAACAGCAGACAAGTAATAGAAGCAGAAAACCAGTTTTTCAGAAGAAACAGCGTTAAAGACTATACACAACTCCCCGCTACCATGCGAGAACTAACGGCCCTTGATCATGCTTTGAGAAGCATCAGAGGCGAATTAACAAACAATTTAGCAAAACTAGGTGAACTAGATGAGCATATAAAAGAGAAAAAGAAAACTCGTTGAGGCTGATGACGCCAACTTAGGGCATGATATTAAAGAAAGAATAACCCAAAGACTAAAAGATCTTGAACAAGAGAGTCGGCAAGACTAGAAGTACTAACTACTAACCGAGACCAATTACGAACTAAAGTGAATAGAATAAGAGAAACTATCGAAAAATTTTTATATGAAGACACGACGCTAGCAGAACGAATACGAACGCTGTTTAGAGAGCATGGAGTCACATTAGCAAGCGTTATAACGGCCTTAGGATTTGCAATAAGTACACTGGTGATGGCTATTACAGGCGGTGGTGGAGGGCAAAGTTCAGTGCCCCCGCCGCCATCGCCCGCCTGATAAATCATGGGTAAAAAAACAGCTTGATCATCTTGCAAGTTTATTAAAAAAATTAGCTGGAAAAGCTGTAGACGCTTTACCAGGAATATTGGGGAGTATCGTTAGCTGGCTTTTGTCTACTGCAAGCAAAGTAGTTGGCTTTATGGCCGAGCACTTATGGACATTAGTTCTCTTAATAGTTGGGTTACTATTTAGTAAGATAAAGACCAAGTAATCCTAGGCCAGTTAATCCAAGAACAAGCGCTGTCTTTTCATATTCATGGTCATCGCGAACAGAGTCCACGAGCTTTGCTGAGTCTTCAATGACTTTGGGGGGTTGGACTTCGGGAATTAGATGACTTATTCTTGGGTGTTTGTTTACTGCTTGTAATATTACTGGCCCAGAATTTATGTCGTTTTTCCCAACCTTCTGTTCATTGCCAGCTATAAGAATTTCATTATTATGTTTATTATTATTCCTACCTGAAGTCTGAGGTCAGAAGGCAGCATGTATAAACCAGTGCCAACAGCAAAGTCTACTTTCGATCTTGCGTATTGTAAAACATTTTGGTATCTTTTAATACTTGAAGGTAAATCAACTGTAGAATTAATGGCGTCCTCTAAATTTGCTAAGTATTGTTTTTGCGCGTCAAAGCCAGTAGAAGGATCAGTTATGCTCGATCTTGCCTGTGCTTGTCCCCCTAGCAAACACCAAACGTAAGTACGAATAGAGTCGTTTATTCGTTCTATTCCCGCCCTAGTTAGGCCCTTAGAAGTGTCTAAGATAAATGTTGCCCATGCTGTTTTATGCTCTTGCTCTATGGTCCAGGGCTGAACAATTTGAAAGGAGAACGCCGGTCAAAGTTATACTTTCTGTGCGTGCCCTTAAAATAAAGGTCGCCTGGGCCCCATGATTATGACCCAACTTTTGTCTAAAGTCTGTCTTGATGTTAATATTGAATTCGTTACAGATCCTTTCAAAGCCTTCATGCTATTCTGTTGCTGAATGATTAAACGATTTGTCATTCGGTAATGGCGCTTGCAGTTCAGTCAAAATACGTCTAAAGGTGTAATAGAAATGAAATCTGTACACTGACCTCACCAAAGGATCATGGTGATTTAAATGATCAGCATACAACACTCCACCCCCAGTTGATGCGCAAAACACGGCCCAAAGTTTAACTGGTTCTGATAAAACTGCATCGGATGACAAAAACCACGCTTTCGGGATGTGCTCGTTTTCAATAGGGGGGTTAAGATAGCTCTTCAATGGAGTACTCACCTTTTTATAAAAAAGAGGCAGTCTGGGTCACAGCAATGTAAAGGGGTGTCAGTTGTTATATTTTTAAGATTGTAGTGCGGCCCAACAGAATTTTTTGGGCGCCAGAATTTGAATGCACTCATTTTTATTTCGTTTAAAAAAATGTTTGTAACAATAACAACCCAAGACCGTCCTTCGTTTTTAGAACATGCTATTGATAACGAAGCAGAGCCAAAATGGTTGCACTTCATGAAATATCTACAAAGTCGTATGGTTTAATATAACTGAATCCAGGAAGAATAACAAGATTTCTAAAAATTACCAAAACAGGGGTCAAAGTTAGCCAGTTAACAATACCTGATGGTTATTATGGGTTTTGCTCACTAAAAGAAGCAATGAGTAACTTTGACATTACTTTTCAAAATTTAAAAATGCAAATCTAAAAAAAATGTTAACATTCAAGCCTGAAGAAGTAGATTACTATTTTGATAAAGAGCTAGCTAAAATGTTAGGCTTTACAACTGGCAATCTACCCACTCATGGTTTTAGTGCTGCGCCAGATAAAACTACTTATGAAGGGGAAAATCCGCTCGATCTTGCATTACATTCATTACTCTAAAAAAGTTCATTTGGATAGCTGAGCACTGATGAAAACTTATATGCGGAAGGCCCTCAACTGTTTTAAAAGCTCTTCCATCAGGGAAAGCTGCATATTGCGATTATGAAATTATACAATTCCCCAATTTACGTTTAAAAGATTTTTTGTGGAGGGTTGGATTTATTTAAAATAAAAATTGCAGACAAAGCGGGGAAAGTTGTGAAATGTGATAACCTGCACATTGTTTAGAAATAAAATAATAAGTTGTTCTAAAAAATGTCGCGTGGGCCAGAAGAACCAGGAGTTACATTAACGCCTGTGAGGTGTATAACTTTAGAATTAAAAGACCTTGCAGACGTTACAGACTTTGAACAGACGGTGAGATAGGCACTTTTGGGGCTGAGTACACTAAAGATGGCGATTATAAACGCAAAGAGGTGGCGACAACAAAACGTTTCCTAAACTAGAGCAACTGCGCAATCTAGAAGCAAATAATGTTGGTCAGTATGAATATAAAATAGTTCGAAAACCTGACCTCAATTGGCACTTGGAACCATATTTAGAATGGGACATAAAATTTGAATTCATAAGCCCATTTACATTTTTGGCCGCCAAAAAAGTTTCAGAAAAGCATTCAACTCTGGCCCTTTACATATAAGTCTTATGCCAGATGACAATAGTCGGAAAGAGATTGAAATAAAGCCGTATGAGAAAAAACAGTACATCCTCCACAGAAGAGAAACGGTTTTAAAAGATGCTTCTACAAAATTACAGTTCATGCCGCAAATGAAATTAGGGGACACGTTCACAATGATATTTGAAATTTCTGTCTTAAAAGATGTAAAGAGGGGTGGGGTTGTGGGCGTTAGTGACGTCCTTCTAAAAGGAATTCTAATTAGCTGGCAAAACTTAGACGTTGACAGTCTTAAAGTTACCGTCGTCATTCTTCACAATGGTGAGGATATTAAGGTCATAGCAACAAGCAACAAAATCAATATTAGTCTAAATAGAAACAATCTTACAGCACTGAATTGGATTAATCTTACACATTTAGACCTTATAAGGATTTTATTATACTGAACAAGTTTTAACAGAGGGCATGATAAAAACAATAACCGGATTAGATTAAATTCTTCTATAAAACCATGGAGCAGTTAAACTTTATGACAAAAACCCCTCATTGTTCATTAATTTGTGGGCAGACTGGTTGTGGAAAAACAATATTTGTCCTCGACCTATTACAAACAGTTTATCGCTATAATTTTGATCATATTGTGATTTTCTGCCCAACACTTAAATGGAACAAAGCATATCATGATAGAAGGTTTATATGGACAGATGATGACATATATTTAGTTGATCCTAGCAATAAACTGAGTGAGTGTTTAGAACAGTTTTATAAACTGTTTGAAGGAACGCAGACACTATTTATTATAGATGACTGTTCGGCAGAAAGAGACATAGTTAAAAAAAGAAATACTTTGTCAAAACTAGCTTTCAGTGGAAGGCATGCTAGGATAAGTGTGTGGATTTTATGCCAAAAATATAACTCAGTTTTAAAAGACTTTAGAGAACAGTTAAAAACTGTAGTTTTATTTCACATGAAAGACAGAGACTCATTTGAAGAATGTTTGCGCGAAAATGATGTTATTGAAAATGACCAGGAAAAACATAGGATTAAACAAAAACTGAAATCTGAAAAGTTTAGTAAATTAGTATTAAAAACGGATAACCCTGCACAGTATGTTTGTTTGTAGATAATCGTTATTTTTTGGTTATTGAAGTCTTACTTGTCAGAGAACAGTAATATGCTGATTCTAGGTCACTTTCGCCCGAAAACTGGTTGAGGGCGAAAGTGGCGTAGAGTCGGCATATTACTGTTCTCTTGGGGAAAAAAAAAGGGGGGCAGCAGAGGGACATCCGGAGTCATGAACCCGGTGTGGCCCAACCCCCCTAGAGTGTCAGGAGATAAGGGCCGAAACACTTACTTGAAGGGGGCTTCTCTTCTGAGGACTCTCTGCTGCCACGCTTTCCACGAGTTTCTTTCTACTGCGTATGTTCTGTTTTTAGTGCATATGTAAACTCCCACATTATCTGGATAAAATTCAGAAATAAAAACTGTAACTGAAATAAACAATAGAAAGACTGCCATCGTCGCCCCCAGCTGTGAACGTAGCGTCGCTTCTCCTCTCTGTTGTCATTTTTCCTGTGTTGATTAGATTTGTTAGGGTACCTTGTTTGACACTGACAGAAGATGAGCGGTGCCTCTTCGTTTCAGTTGGTGTCTCGGACACTCCTGGCGAGTTGTTGCTGGAGACAGAACGAAAGTCCAAAGATCGGTTTTTTCTTTTGCCAGTCTTACTGTTTTTATCGTTTTTTGATGCCATTTCTTATTACGAGCACACACAAACACGTCTTAAATCCTCGTGACTGAACAAAACCGAGAGGGGAGATAGAAAAAAAAAATGTTAAGGAAGAGCGAAGGCACGAAAGCACTTTAAACTGCACATGATTTTCATCACCACGGTCTCATGTCACTGAGTTCACACTATGTAGATGCGGTCATGTTCGCTTGCAGTGGGAGCAGCGGTGGAAACACGTCCGTCCTCTCCGAGCGTCGCTCACGTTCACGAGTAAAGCATGAATGAGAAAAGGAAAGATCGCGGTGAGAATGCGAGAGAGTGTGTAAAGATAAGTCCGACTAGCCTGTTGCCAATTTTTGGTTTCAAAAGGAAACATCACATGGATAATTATAGTGAAATAAAAAGGGGCGATTATTCGTTAGTAAACAAACCATTTTTATGATGACTAGCATAACAATTTGTTCACTAAACGGCCAGGGTCTGGGTAAATATGAAAAAAGAAAGGATGTCTTTCAGTACTTGAGGCAAAAAAATACTCAATATACTTTTTACAGGACACGCACTTTACTAAAAACCTAGAGCTTCAAATCCGTGCTGAATGGGGATGTGAGTGCCTGTTTTCTTCAAATAATAGTAGATCACGAGGTGTAGGTATTCTCTTCAATAACAATTTCGATTTTAAGATAGAAAGAACAGTGAAAGACAGTGAAGGTAATTATATAATTTCGATTATTAACACACTGGATAAACAGATTACGTTAGTGAATATATATGGTCCAAACAAAGACGATCCAGATTTTTATAAAAGTATCCAAAGAAAATAGAAGAATTATATGTTACAAATGTAGTGTTAGCAGGAGACTGGAACTTTGTGCTTAATCCAAATTTAGATTATTATAATTACAAGCATATTAATAACATTAAAGCTAGTGATACAGTATTACACATGATTTCCGATTTAGAGCTGGTAGATATCTGGCGCGAACTCAACCCAGAAACTACTCGTTTTACCTGGAGAAGAATGCAACCGTTTCAGCAAAGTCGTTTGGATTTTTTTTTAGTCTCTGACTCGTTGCTTAGTAATGTAAAAAATGCTGATATTTCTCGTGGGATACAGGAGTGATCATTCACTAATAACCTTAAAATTGAACTTTAAGAAAGAAGAAAAAAAGAAAATGTTGTGGAAATTTAATGCATCCTTACTGAAAGATCGCAACTATGTAGAAATTATTAATGAAATAATCGAAAGAGTGAAAGAACAGTATGCAGTGTTACCGTATGCAAGAACAAAAATTACGGACATTCCAAACAATGAAATACAATTTACAATATCAGACCAGTTGTTCCTAGACACTTTAGTAATGGAAATCAGAGCAAAAACAATTACATATTCAATAAAAAAGAAAAGGGACCTTAACGCGAAAGAGCAAGAGTTAGACCATGAAATACAAGAACTGGAAAAAGATAGCTTCAAAAGTAAAAGTGACTTAATGCTCTTACAAGAAAAGAAGAAACAGTTGTCAGAAATCAGAAAAATAAAAATGGACGGTATAATCGTGTGCTCCAAAGCGAGATGGGTATCTGATGGAGAAAAAGTAAACAGATACTTTTGTTCCCTTGAGAAAAGACACTTTGTGAGCAAACAAATGTTTAAACTTGTAACACATGGAGACCGGACACTTTCAGAAACAGACGAGATTTTGGAAGAAACTAAAACATTCTATAAAGAATTATATGAAGAAGGACAAACCAAAAATGTTGACTTAGAAGAATATATCATAAACTTACCAAAACTAACTAAATTAGAATCTGATAAAATGGAAGGTATACTATCTAAAGAAGAAGCAACAATAGCGTTAAAGCATATGAAAAATGATAAAAGTCCGGGAACTGACGGGATGACTGTTAATTTTTTCAAATTTTTCTGGAAGCAATTGGGCGATTTTGTAGTCAGGTCCATTAACGAAGGTTTCAGTAATGGTAAAATGTCCATAACACAAAGGGAAGGAATCATAATATGTCTGCCAAAAGAATTTTTGAAAAACTGGAGACCGATTACACTTTTAAATGTAACATATAAGATCGGGTCAACTTGTATAGCAAATAGAATAAAGACAGTGCTTCCAAAGTTAATAAATGAAGATCAGACTGGCTTTATAAAAGATAGATACATTGGAGACAATTTGAGAATAATCTACGACATGATGCACTATTTAGAAAAGAAGAATTTGCCTGGGCTGCTTGTATCAATTGATTTTGAAAAAGCGTTCGATTCGGTGAGCTGGAAGTTCATAGAAAAAACTCTTAAAGCATTTGGTTTTGGTAAAGATCTCTGTAACTGGATTTCTATTTTCTATTGCAATATAAAATCTTATTTAACAGTTAATGGAAAAGTTTCGCAAAGCTTTGATGTTAAAAAAGGATGTCATCAAGGCGACCCAGTCTCCCCCTATCTATTCATTTTGTGTGCTGAAATTCTAGCATGCAAAATAAGAGAAGATCAAGAAATAAAAGGTATAGTTATTTCGAACACTGAGTTTAAAATAAATCAGTTTGCTGATGACACGACTTTTATTTTACATGGAGACAGGAAGTCGTATGAAAAAGTCTTTGAAATATTAAACGAGTTCGAACAAATTTCGGGATTAAAACTTAACTTTGAAAAAACAATAAATGTTTGGTTAGGAAAAAAGAAAAACTCACCTGAAAAATACTTACCACATAAGCATATGGAATGGAACCCCAGAAAATTCAAAATCCTAGGACTTTGGTTCTCAAACGATTTAACAAATCTAACGGAAATCAATGTAGTGGACAAACTTTTAGAAGTAAAAATTCTATTTAAGATTTGGGCAAAAAGAATGTGTACCCCACTAGGCAGAGTTGCAATACTGAAGTCGCTAATTCTTTCAAAGTTAGTTTATTTATGGATTTTATTACCTAACCCACCAGATGTTGAGATTAAATCACTACAAAAAATGTGCTTTGATTTCATATGGGACAACAAACCAACAAAAGTAATAAAAAAAACATATTCCACGTATGACATTGAACACGGAGGACTAGGAATCCCAGACATAAAAACTTTTATAAAGTCATTAAAACTAGCATGGATAAGAAAGCTGTATACTGGATCTCAAAAATGGAAAATAGTAATTCAGACGCTATGTCCAAAAGTAAACAATCTCAGTAATTATGGAGCAAAACGCTACACTAATAGCCGATGTAATTTTTTTCTGGAGAGATGTATTTTTAGCATTTGCAGATTTGAATACTAATATCGATTTGAATGAAAGCAAGAGAATTGTATCTGAACCTATTTTTTACAACGAGAAATTTAAAATTGACCAAACATATTTCTTCTGGAGAAATTGGGCACTTAACAATGTTTTCCTTGTAAAAGATATCCTAAACGAAAGTTGTGATTTTTTTAAGCTGGGAGGATTTCTGCAGAAAATATAAAATAAATGTGAACTATCTACGTTATGTCAGTTGTTTACAAGCAATAAAAGAATACATGAGAAAAAGATGTATCAAAATAGACAGCAACGCTGGATATCAACATCCAAAAGCACTTCAAATAGTATGCAGTGTTAAAAAAGGTTCAAGATTATACTATAATCATCTTCTGAAAATGCAGACAGTTTTTGATATAAAACCGTTTAAGAACTGGGAGAAAAAAATTGATACTTTGGTTGACTGGAACGTGGTTTTAAAGTTGGCTAATAAAATAAAAGAAATAAAACTGAAATGGTTTCAATTAAGAATTTGTCATAGAATCCTTGTTACAAATGTTGTTTTGAAACAAATGGGGGTAACTAAAAATGATAGATGTACTTTTTGCAATAGCGAACGAGATTCTATCCATCACTACTTATGGCTATGTACTTACTCTAAAACTTTCTTGCAAAATCTGGAAATGCTACTTAAACAGAAAACCGCACACTATGCGCGCATGTCATTTAACGTTGAACTAATATTGTTTGGCACTGACGAAATAACTCAAACGGACGAAATATTCAATATTATTATACTATGGGCAAAATATTTCATCTACAAATGTAGATTTAATCAAAGTAAGCCTAGACTAAATTTTTTCGTAGAAGATTTGAAAAGAAACTATCGTATTGAAAAATATATATATAGCTCCGAAATGCGCCTGTTGGAGTTTGAAAGAAAATGGGCACCTTATTCAGGTCTGCTTGAGGAGTAAATGCCGAATTCTGTAAAAAATATGCCTTAAAAATGTGGAATTCGCCACAAAGCCAAGGTTGTTGTACACTTTGTTTCCTAAACATGTATATTGACTTATTTAATTATACTCAGCAATTAAATATAAGCGGTACACATAAGAAACAACAACTTCAACTAAATGCTCCTGGTATTCTTTTTTTTTTCTTTTTCTTTTTTTCTTTGTTCCATAATGTTTCCTCAATACTAAGTAACAACCGGCAAGAAATAGTCGGACACTCATAAGCATTGTAAAGGATAGGGAAGGGTGTGCATATGAAGGGGGAGTGGGATTAAAGAGAGAGTGAGACTTAGAGTGAAGTTTGAGGGGAATGGGGGGATGGGGGGAGGGGGGGGGGGGAGGGGGGAGAGGGAAGGGAGAGAGGGAGAGAGAAAACTTGCGAAAATGAGAACTCCTGAAATCAATTGAAATGATGAAATGATGTATCAAAGCAATGTATGGTGACTATTGTTTTTCTGTTCATATCATTGACATTATCACCTATGTTAAACTCCATATTCGTGGAAATCACTGGAATATGCATGCGTTTAATGTGCCTAAGTTGTATTCGAGCAAAGAGAATGTAATGCAAGGGAGGAGAAAAATTGAAATTAAAAAGGAAAAGACAGGGGCAAAAAAAAAACCAAAAAAAAAAACCAACTAAACAACATTTCAGGCAGCCGCATGACTGATTCTGAGCTGATTAAGTTGTGGAAGCTGTAGCTTCAGCATTTCACTTGGAGCAGCATCAAAACAAAACGGCACATACAATAGTCTTATATCTTATTTAATATTTCCCCCACTTGTTTTTTTTTTTTCTTGTTTTTTTTTAATGGTGGATTCGGATGAGTCAAGTTAGCTAATCCGAGTTGCTGAGATC
>JAFLJL010014326.1:24396-43474 GCA_018398815.1 Conus ventricosus | reverse complement strand
TTTTTGACAGGTTTGAACCTGTTTTCACAGGGGGGGGAAAGGGGGCCTTTTTAAAATTACAAAACCTTTTTTCACATTTTTTTGCTCCTTGTGGTAGATTTTAGTATTGAAAAAGCTAATTTCAATTTTTTTCTCCAGGGGAGTAGTGGGGACAGTTATGAATACAAATTCTTTTTTCCGATGAGAAAACGTTGTGAGTGCACCGTCGACGTCTCTGGCTCTTTCAGTTTGTATTTGAGAGCGCATTTCTCACCCTGTTTTTGTTAATGTGTGCTCTATCTCTGAGTCTGCCACGGAAATAGGCACATTGTCTATCCATTACTTTGGTGGAAGGTTTCTCCTCCCCAGTTTTCGTTCCTCAGAATAAAGGGGTTTGTGTTTTTCACTTGGAGTAAGTTACCTCTCACCTTGGTTCCTTGAACTAGGAGCTGTGTCTGGCGTCTTTGGCCCGCTGGGTAGAGTCTCCATAGCCCTTGATCAGCTGGGCGCCGACCTTTGGAGCCCTGGCCTGCCACCCATTTCCCCCCCACACACATCTCCAGGACCCGTAGCTGGACGGTCGGAGGAGACATTCGGACAGCCCGCTCACCAAGTCCACCATCATGACTTGTTAAGTTCTAAGCTGGTCTGTGGATAAGACCAGTGCAGTGTTTGTGTCACTGCATCAATTTCCATTGTTAGATTTTGTCAATGTGACGTAGCTCACATCAGGCATGTGACGCTCCATCACAGTAGTTAGTGATTGAATCATTTTCCCCGTGCCACAACTAAAGGAAGAATTTTCATGTGGCTTGACTAGTGTAGCGGCGTCCCCAAAATAATTGTGAGTATGACTCATTCAGGAAACAAATGTGGTCATTGGGTGAAAGTGACCACTGAGTGATAGTTTTAACCCAAGGGCTGGTAAGGTAAGGTGCTGGTCTGTGTTTTGAACACTGAGTATGCACTCACTAGGAGAAGGGAGGAAAGAGTCAGTTTTAAAACCCAGCAGATGGCCTAGAGACTCGAACCTGTCAGGACGGTGGTCCTCTCTTCTGACCAGTCATTACCAGGTGAGCGATAGATAGTTGGGAAAGCTACGGGGGGAAAAAACTTAAAGAAAAGAGAAAGAATTCATATGTTGAATTGAGAAGCAGGTTTACTTACACAAACCTTATTCGTGTTTCAGCCCTTCACTCTTCACCCGTCACCCTTTACCCTTCACCCCTTTATCTTTCACCCCGTGAGGTGGTTTTAAGATGGCCATGGTGTGGGGAACACACCGGTAGTTCAGCCCCAGCCAGTACCCAAATCCAGGGAGAGGGGTGAAGCTCGTCATTCGCAAGAGACAGAAGAAGTCGCGGAAGAGAAGTCGAGACTCGTATCTCCAGGACAGGAGAATTCGAGGGGGCAATGTATTTTCTCAGGAGAACAGGGAATTGAGAAAGCGGGAAGCTTTTACTTGAGGCAGGCAGGTCCTCAGTGATTACGGGAGTTATGTATTTTTCCTGGTCCGGAATTTGGGATAACGGGAATTTTGAAGGCCATAGCTTTATAGAAGCGGAAAATAGATTTATTTTTCTCTTTAGTGTAAAGAGAGATACATGTGTGAAGATTGATTTGTCTCTCGGTGTGAGGAGAGATACATGTGTGCAGATTTATTTGTCTCTCAGTGTGGAGAGAGATACATGTGTAAAAAACTGTTTACAAGGGTTTTTGAAGTGATTTAGTAAAGTGTTTTCCCTGAAGGAAGGGGGAGAAGAAAAACATTCGGTAGTGCTCCTTTTGGGTGATTGGAAGAAATTGGCGTGTGCGTATGGAGTAAATGCTGTCATGAATGCGGGAAATGCAAGAGTGACAGTGTGACAGTGGTAAACCCGACTCCAGCTTCACCGGCGTAGCTGCCGTTTGTTTCCCCGGGAAAAAAAAAAGATTTCTATTTGTGCCCTCAAGGGTTTGAGGAAGGAAAAAAAAAAGATTTCTATTTGTGGCCCTCAAGGTTTGAGGGAAGGAAAAAAAAAAAAGAAAATTAATTATTTATTGTGTATAATAGTTGCATTTGGGGTGGGGTTTCTATTTCTTTTATGTGTTTGGGTGGTTGACATTTTTTTTGGTTGCTCTACTCCGTTAAGGGTTTTTTTTTTTTGGTAGGATTTTCTTTTTGACCCTTCCCCACCTCAGGACCGATAGCCTCAACCTCCTCTTGCTCGAACCTGGCAGCAAGGGGGCAGGGCGTTGAGGAGTCGCTGTCCTTCCCCTAGAGGTTTAGAATTTTTGCCCCCTTTTTCCCAGGACTGATAGCCCCAACCTCTTCCTGCGTTTAGCAGGGGACATGGCGTTGGGGAGTCAATAGTCTTTCCCTTCTCATAAATATCTATTTCTTTGCTTTCCTTTTGGGTTCAGTTTGATTTTTTCCCCTTGCCCCTCAGAGTGTGGATCAACTTCTCCTCCGTCACGCTAATAGTTAGGTGGGGAAAGTTGATTCCCGCTCAACCCAAATAAACATCTTTATCTTTTGATTATTTTTTTTTTTTTCTGGTGTGGTGCGAGATTTTCTTTGAGTTTGGGTGAATGTGCATTTATTGATTGATTTTTTTGTATTTTGTATTATTACTGTAGTTTTGGTGTATATTGTGCAGTGATTTGTTTTTCCCGTCTCCAGTTTCCACGGGAGACAGGACAATTTAGGTGCTGTCTGAGGGCTTCTTTTGCTTTTCTTGATTTCTGCTCAGTATTCCGGTCCTGTGTATCCTTTCATTTCCTTTTCACCCCCTTTTTCAAAACCTCTTAAACCTTCTCCTAAAATAGGTCCTATCTAGTTTTCTTTTCAACATTTTCATCTTTTAGGTAGATTTCCGCTAGTTTGTGTTTCTTCCCCTCTTTTTAATTGTTTGTGCTTCATTTGTTTTGTAAGTTTATATTCATTTTTTGTATAAGGCGGTACATTTGTTTTGTAAATTCATTTGAAATTAAGTAAGAAAGAAAGACTGACAACAAGAACATTTAAGAACTAAAACTTTATAAGAATTTAATTTTCAGAAAACTTTATTGTTTTATTTTCTTTTTTCTTAGGGAAAACATTTTTTGCATTAAACTTCATTTTTTTTTGTAAATTCCAAATTGATAGCAGTTGCAAATTATTTTTGGAAAAATACATTCCTTGGTTTTCATATCTACCCTGTTTAAGTAAGCTGTTTTTCTGTTTACACCGGAAATTGAATTCTTTAATTGTATTATTGTAATTACATTTTGTGAAACATAAACCATCATCATATATCGCCTTATTTTATTCATACTTAGAGATTGTTTTGTTTTTAGAGAACAGTAAAAGGCCCGACTCTGGGCCACTTGCCCCTCCACCAAGGTTTTTGGGCGAAAGTGGCCTAAAAGCGCCTATTCCTGTTCTCTGACAAGAAACCCAAAAAAAACGACCCACAAAAAAACATAATTGCGGGGTTATCCGTTTTCAATAACAAATTTTACAAAAACTTTTTAGATTTCAGTTTTTGTTTAATCCTATGTTTTTCTTGATCGTTTCAATAACATCTTTTTTCGCGAAAACATTCATCAAATGCATCTCTGTCTTTCATGTGAAATAACACTCCCAGTCTTAATTGTTCTTTTAAAGTCTTTAAAACCGAGTTATATTTCTGGCATAAAATCCACACACTTATCCCAGCATGTCTTCCACTGAAAGCTAGTTTTGACAAAGTGTTTCTTTTTTTAACTATGTCTCTTTCTGCTGAACCAGTCATCTATAATAAATAGGGGTCTGCGTTCCTTAAACAAATAAAAAAAGCGTTTTTAAACACTCACTCAGTTTTTGCTAGGATCAACTAAATATATGTCATCATCTGTCCAATAAACCTTCTATCATGATTGCTTTGTTCCATTTAAGGTTGGGCAGAAAATCACAATATAAATCAAAATTATAGCGATAAACTGTTTGTAATGGGTCGAGGACAATATTGTTTTTTCCACAAACCAGTCTGCCAAAAAATTAATGAACAATGAGGGGTTTTTGTCATAAAGTTTAACGCTCCATGGTTTTATAGAAGAATTTAATCTAATCCGGTTATTGTTTTTATCATGCCTCTTTTTAAAACTTGTTCAGTATAATAAAATTCCTATAAGGTCTAAATGTGTAAGATTAATCCAATTCAGTGCTGTAAGATTGTTTCTATTTAGACTAATTTTGATTTTGTTGCTTGTTGCTAGGGACCTTAATATCCTCACCATTGTGAAGAAAATGACGACGGTAACTTTAAGACTGTCAACGTCTAAGTTTTGCCAGCTAATTAAATTCCTTTTAGAAGGACGTCACTAAACGCCCACAACCCCATCCCTTTTTACATCTTTTAAGACAGAAATTTCAAATATCTTTTGTGAACGTGTCCCCTAATTTCATTTGCGGCATGAACTGTAATTTTGTAGAAGCATCTTTTTAAAACCGTTTTCTTCTGTGGAGGATGTACTGTTTTTTCTCATACGGCTTTATTTCAATCTCTTTCCGCTATTGTCATCTGGCATAAGACTTATATGTAAAGGGCCAGAGTTGAATGCTTTTCTGAAACTTTTTTGGCGGCCAAAAAATGTAAATGGGCTTATGAATTCAAATTTTATGTCCCATTCTAAATATGGTTTTAAAATGCCATTTGCTGTCAGGTTTTCGAACTATTTTATATTCATACTGGCCAGCATTATTTGCTTCTACATTACGCAGTTGTTCTAGTTTAGGAAACTTTTGTTGTCGCCAACCTCTTTGCGTTTATAATCACCATCTTTAGTGTACTCAAGCCCATACAAAGTGCCTATCCCCACCGTTCGTTCAAAGCTGTAACGTCTGCAAGGTCTTTTAATTCTAAAGTTAATACACCTTACAGGCGCTAATGTAACTCCCGGTTCTTCTGGCCCACGCGACATTTTTTAGAACAAATTATTATTTATTTCCAAAACAATGTGTAGGTTATCACAAATTTTACAACTTTCCCCGCTTGTCTGCAATTTTTATATTTAAAAGATCCGACCCTCCCCCAAACTTAAACTTTTAAACTGTAAATTAGGGAATTTTATAATTTCATAATCGCAATATGCAGCTTTCCCTGACGGAAGAGCTCTTTAAAACAGTTGAGGCCTTCCATCATATAAGTTTCATCAGTGCTCAGCTCGTCCCCAAAAGAAAAATAGGTAATGAATGTATTGCAAGATCGAGCGGATTTTCTCCCCCATAAGTAGTTTCATCTGGCGCACCACTAAAACCATGAGTGGGTAGATTGCCATTGTAAAGCCTAACATTTTAGCTAGCTCTCTATCAAAAAAAGATACTTCTTCAGGCTTGAATGTTAACATTGTTTTTAGATTTTCATTGTTAGTTTGAGAGTAATGTCAAAGTTACTCATGCTTCTTTTAGCGAGCAAAAACCCTAATAAACCATCAGGTATTGTTAACTGGGTAATTTTGGTCCCTGCTCTGGTAACTTTTAGAATCTTGTTATTCTCCTTGGCTTTGCTTATAAACCATACGACTTTGTAAAATATTTCTGGAGCGCGACCATTTTGGCCCCCCAATCGTTATTTAATAGCATGTTCTAAAAACGAAGGACGGTCTTGGTTGTTATTGTTACAAACATTTTTTTTAAAAGAAATAAAAATGAGTGCATCAAATATACTGGTGCAAAATATTCTGTTGGGCCGCACTACAATCTTAAAAATATAGCAACTGATACTTTGACATTGCTGGGGACCCAGCGCCTCTTTTCATAAAAAGGTAAGTACTCCATTGAAAGAGCCCATCTTAACCCCCCTATTGAAAACGACCCATTAAGAAAGCGTGGTTTAAATCATCCGATGCATTTTATCAGAACCAGTTAAACTTTGCTGTGTTTTGCGCATCAACGGGTGTGGAGTGTCGTATGCCGATCATTTAAATCACCAATGATCCTTTGTGAGGTCCCGTGTACAGATTTCATTTCTATTACACCTTCAGACGTATTTTGACTGAACTGCAAGCTCCATTACCAAATGACAAACCGTTTTAATCCACTCAGCAACAGAATAGACATGAAGGCTTTTGAAAGGATCGGTAACGAATTCAATATTTAAAATCAAGACAGGCTTTAGACAAAATTGGATCATAATCATGGCCTAGGCGACCTTTATTTTCGGGGCCCCGCACAGAAAGTATAACTATGACTGGCATCCTCCTTTCAAAACTTCTTTTTCAGGCAAACTGTTCAGCCCGGGTCCCTACAGCAAGAGCATAAAACAGCATGGACAACATTTATCTTAGACACTTCTAAGGGCCTAACTAGGGCAGGAATAGAACGAATAAACGACTCTTTCGTACTTACGTTGGTGTTTGCTAGGTTCGCAAGCACAGGCAAGATCGAGCATAACTGATCCTTCTACTGGGTTTGACGCCCCAAAAACAATACTTTTGCAAATTTAGAGGAAAGCCATTAAATTCTACAGTTGATTTACCTTCAAGTTTTTAAAAGATACCAAAATGTTTTTACAATACGCAGATCGAAAGTAGCTTTGCTGTTGGCACTGGTTTATTTCATGCTGCCTTCTGACCTCAGACTCCAGGTAGGAATAATAATAAACTATAATAATGAAATTCTTATAGCAGGCATGAACAGAAGGTTGGGAAAAAACGACATAAATTCTGGGCCAGTAATATTACAAGCAGTAAAAAAACACCCAAGAATAAGTCATCTAATTCCCGAAGTCCAAACCCCCAAAGTCATTGAAGACTCAGCAAAGCTCGCGGACTCTGTTCGCGATGGCCATGAATATGAAAAGACAGCGCTTGTTCTTGGATTAACTGGCCTAGGATTACTTGGTCTTTATCTTACTAAAATAGTAACCCAACTATTAAGAGAAACTAATGTCCATAAGTGCTCGGCCATAAAGCCAACTACTTTGCTTGCATTTAGACAAAAGCCAGCTGACAATACTCCCCAATATTCCTGGTAAAGCGTCCACGGCTTTGCCAGCAAATTTTTTTTAATAAACTCGCAAGATGATCAAGTTGTTTTTTTACCCATGATTTATCAGGGGGAGGCGATGGCGGCGGTGGTAATGAACTTTGACCACCGCCGCCTGTAATAGCCATTACCAGTGTACTTTATTGCAAATCCTAAGGCCGTTATAACGCTTGCTAATGTGACTCCCTGCTCTCTAAACAATGTTCTTATTCGTTCTGCTAGTGTTGTGTCTTCATATAAAATTTTTTCGATAGTTTCTCTTATTCTATTCACTTGAGTTCGTAATTGGTCTCGGTTAGTAGTTAGTACTTCTAGTCTTGCTGATCTCTCTTGTTCAAGATCTTTTAGTCTTTGTTTTATTCTTTCTTTAATATCAGGCCCTAAGTTGGCGTCATCAGCCTCAACGAGTTTTTCTTTTTCTCTTTTTATATGCTCATCTAGTTCACCTAGTTTTGCTAAATTGTTTGCTAATTCGCCTCTGATGCTTCTCAAAGCATGATCAAGGGCCGCTATTTCTCGCATGGGTAGCGGTGAGTTGTGTATGGTCTTTAATGCTGTTTCTTCTGAAAAACTGGTTTCTGCTTCTATTACTTTGTTTGCTGTTTGACTTAATCTTGAAGTTCCATGTTTTGTATTTGGCTATCTGTTGGGAGTTCTTGTTGTATGTTTTGAAGTTTAGAAACTGCTTCCCCCCTTTAAATTTTTGGTCTGCAATGCCAAGGCGATTTTGATCTTTCACACTGAGTTATTTCTAATTGAACCCACAGCTAAAAACTTTGATGGGTCTGGTTTAGTTGTAAGCCAAAACAAGTTGTCCTTGATCGTTGTTCACATACAAATGACCATCTTCTAATTAAAAAATCATTTGGGTCTATAAATTCGGGAGGTTCTAGGCCTAAACTTTTGTAAATGCTCCGACCGTACTTTCTGTTAATTCACTCCGCATTGTGGCCGTTGAGCGATGCTGTGTCAAAGGAGTCCTTTCATCCATGTCGTCTCCAGGATCAAAAACATCATAATCTTCTTCACCTTCAATTCCTGCCATGTTTTTAAATATTTACTTTTTATTTTGTTTTATAAAAATGTCACAACAAGTATATGGTTCGATTCTTGACCCTTTATAGAAAGCTGAAAGAAACCCCGCGGCGTGAAGGGAAAAAAACGGAATATTACTGTTCCAAATAATCCATCTACTATTGATGCGGATCAAATTCTTACTGTTAGATTTCCAGACCCCAGGAGCGAATGATTTGATTGTGCCAGGCTCTGCACGGCTTACTTTCAAAATAGAACTCGATTCAACAACAGACCCAACCAGAACAGTTGTCCAGAATTTGGGACGGGCAATTGTTAAGAAAATTTCTGTAAAACTTGAGGGCAAGAAGTATTTTCTTTTAAACAATGCAGACTTATTTTTAACCTATTCTGATCTATGGCTAACGCGAATGAAAGGGAAGATCTTGCGTTTCAAGGAATCGGCAATGAAGAAGCACTAAAACTTAGAATAGGCGCCGAACTCGCCTCAGGTGCTAAAAGCAGCAAAAGGCTTTAGCTGTAAGTTATGCGTATGGTAAACGCTTTTCTATTCCCCTAGATTTTGAGGTTTTTTAAAAGCGCATGCGCCATTCTTTCAAGGAGCATTAAAAGACAGATGTCATATGAACTAACTTTTAATGAATACAAACGTGTTATCAAATCTACAGACAGCGAAGCAAAGTACAGCATTTCTGACATCTCGTTAGAGTTTGACGTTGTTAGCAACCTTGAATTAGCAAAGCTGATTGAGAGCCAATATCAGTCAAAATTACCAATATATTACGAAAACGTGCGTCATCATTCAACATATCTAAAAGCAGGGCAGACGCTATATGGAATTTTAGTTTTTAGTGTCGCAGTAATATCGCTTAAAGGTATTTTATTGCTGTGTGAAGATGAAGAACCATTCGCAAGAGCAAGTGAAAAGTTTTTTAATCCAAAAATAACGAAAGTTTCAATGTACAATTGACGGCAGTCCTAACCAAATCTATGCTAGCGGACTTAGGCCTTATCATCATTTTGACGAAATAAAAAATTGTTTGGGGGTGGGAGGGGTAGAAGTCCAACAGCAGACCTTGCGTCTAAAGATCTACACCTTCACAGTGTTAGGCTTGATGATTATTTAACATCAAAATCGGTTTATGGATTGACCTAAGGTCAACAGAGGATAATCAGTTGTATGCAAGTGGGAGAGAGGTTAAAGACGTAAACATTCAAATTGAGAAAAAAAAAGAAGCTGATAAACCGCTTAATGTGCATTTGTTTTTATTAATTGATGCACAGCTGAATATTGGAGGTAGCAGAATTAAAATATGTACTATACTAAATTATTTTTTCATTTTATAAAAAGCATGTCTGTTCAGGTTTATCCAAATGTGCCTACAGCACCGCCAAAAGAAGGGATAGTAGAAAGCCCTAACATAAAAAAACCTTCAGATTAACAAACATTACACAAATGCAACAAAAAACTAGAGCAGGACCTTTCAAAATACAGCAAAACAAACGAAGGTATTCTGCTGCCTTTAATGCTGTTACATATGTTAATATGGAGCATCGACTATAAGTGCTCTATCAGCAGGAACGAGTGTTGGCCTCTTAGCAACGGGCATAGGCGCACCCGCAGCTTTACCTCTAGGAGGTTTGTCTTTAGCTCTCGGCCTGTGTTCATTAGCTGTAAGTGCGGCTGGCAAAAAATTAAAAACTAAACTCCAAAAGCACACAGCTATGGTTCAACTAATAACAGCTAAACTTAGCTCGTTCAAACTGACAATAAATAAAGCGCTAGTTGACTCAAACATCACGGATGAAGAATTTAATCGTTTACAGGCCGATTTTGATGACTATAAAAGACAAAAGTTTGATCTTCAAAGAAAGGCGAGGGCAAGTTTTTTTCAACAGCCAGGACCCCGAGCAGATAAAAAAGGAAATGCTTAAAAAAAGTAAACGAAACATTAAACTCTGTTCTAAACAGCTCACATTAACAACACCAAAGGTGTTTATACTTTAGTTTATGAGTCCAAGCGCAAAAAGACCGTTGATATTGATTCTGATTAAGCCGTTGTATTTTTTTTTAATTTAAATAAATATGTTGGCTTAGAAAAGAAAGACAGCATGGCTAAGATATATGAAGGACAAGACAAATTGTTTGAAGGAATGCTCGAGAGAGAGCGTTTATCAAGAGCACTGAATGATATTGATTTAGAAGTCATTGACCCAACAAAACGTACAGGCAAGTGTTGTTCATGCTATTTCTCAAGTTCCAGGCAAACTAACAATAGACCCCGCCAGTTAAAGTATGTTAGCTGTTTTAATCGACTATGTAACAATAAATGAAGAAAATCTAGAAGTTGGGTCTCAACTAAACAGCAGACTATTCTTTCTCATAATGACTTAACACCGGGTTGGGCAGACGAACTGCTTGCAGAGTTTGACGCTGCCGCTGAAGAAGCTAAAATGAGAGGCTCTGGTTGGTCAGAGGGCGAAGTCTTAGAGATTAGATTAAAACAGGCTAAGTATGCACCGATTGTAGGCAAGGCTTACATTCCGCTACCTCGGGAGTTGGTTTTAAAGAGAGCAGTTTTAAACATAAAAATTCAGACAACAAATGTTTCATGTGGTGTGTTCTTGCAAGGCTGCATCATGTCCGCGAACACGCAGAGAGAGTGACTAACTATCGGCAATACGCCAAAGATCTTAACTTCAATGGAATATCCTTTCCTGTTAGTGTAGACCAAATTGATCAGTTTGAAGAACAAAACAAACCAATAACTGTTAATGTATACACATGGGATGAGGAAACAAATTTGGTGCCAATTAAAGTGTCCAAGAACAGTCCAACGATTGGCGAGCCAGACAAAAATCATGTTGACTTACTACTAATGTTTTCGCCAGCAGGGCTGCCCCATTACACATTGATACGAACAATGAGTAGACTAATGCAGCATACTTCAAAACATGAACATAAACAAGAATTCTGTTAGAAAAATGTTTAACAGAATTCCAACCGCTCAAGCGCGATAGTGAACATTAAAACATTGTAAAAGTTCTGTAGACTGTTAAGACAGAACTAACTACGCCCCCGCCAGGATCTAAAGTTAGTTTTAAGAACTGGAAACGGCTGCAAACAAGTCCATACGTAGTTTACGCAGACTTCGAGTCGCTTATCGTTCCTTATGAAGGGCCAGCACCACAAAAACTTCGAAAAACAGTCTTAATGAGTAATCATCAGATTTGTTCATTTGGCCTTCATTATTGTTAGGTCGGATGGCGTTTATCAGAACCAGAATTATATAGAGGACCAGATGCTGCAGAAACATTCTTAAAACGCATGCAGGAAGTGCGTAACGCCTGTTCTAATAATCTAAACTTATCTGAAATCATAATGGCGCCTGAAGACCAACAACAGTATGACTCAGCCACGCATTGTTGGATTTGCGGTTTTAGAGCTAACGCCCAAGAGTGTAAACCCACAGTAAGACCATGATCACATTAGTGGGAAGTTTAGAGGTGCAGCGCACAGTAAATGCAATCTTCAACTAAAGTTTGATCCTAAGACATGGAAGCTGCCTGTATTCTTTCATAACTTGCGAGGTTACGACTCTCATCTTATAATGAAAGCAGTGGACGATGCCTTCAGGGTGTCATGCATTGCACAGTCATCAGAAAAGTACATGTGTTTCACTTTAAATAACATGTCTTTTTATGACTCTATGCAACACATGATGGGTTCATTAGAGTCACTAGCTATGTCTTAAAGTCCTGCCCAATAACGGAAGAATATTTTGACCCAATCTCGTTAGAAAGGGCGTTTACCCTTTTGAGTACATGAACAGTTGGAAAGGTTTGACGAAGATACACTTCCTCCTAAAGGCGCGTTTTTTTAGTCTCAGAGGAAAGGACATCAGTAATTCTGATTTACCAGCATGCTCAAGATGCATGGCAGAAGTTAGATTGTAAAACGATGGGAGACTATCATGACTCATACTTGAAGGCTGATACATGTTTGTTGGCGGACGTTTTTGAAAATTATAGAAAGACCTGCATGAAACATTATAGCCTGGATCCCGCGCATTACATTTCTGCGCCCGGGATGAGTGGGACGCTTTCTTAAAGTTTACTGGAGTACAGATTGATTTATTGTCTGACTACCAATGATTCAGATGATTGAAAACGGATTGCGTGGAGGAATTTAGTATGGCGTCGCATCATTACTGTAAAGCAAACAACAAATACTTGGACGACTATGATCCGAGTAAAAGGTCTAACTATCTCATGTATTTTAGATGCAAACAATCTGTATGGATGGGCAATGGCGCAATCACTTCCATTACGCAACTTTAAATGTACACAGGTACGAATAATATTCAAAAGGCATTAAAGTGGCTGGGCAGTTTGGCGCCTGATCAGCAGCGTGGATTACATTCTAGAAGTTGACTTAGAATATCCTCATGAACTCCATGACCTGCATAATGACTATCCATTAGCAGCAGAAAGTCTAAAGATGGATCCAAGAGAACCACCTAAACTTGTGCCAATCTTCGAGGCAAAAAAAATTATGTCTGTCATTACAGACTTCTACAATTTTAGTTAAGACATGGTTTGAAGTTGACAGCTGTCCATCGCATAATTGCTTTTGATCAAGAACAGTTCATGAAGCCATACATCATGAAGAACACTGACCTCAGAACTAAATCCACAGATGCTTCAGAAAAGACTTTTCAAGCTGATGAACAACAGCTGTTTTGGAAAGACTATGGAGAATCCGCACAAGCGTAAAGATGTCAGATTGGTCACCAGAGAGAATGAAGCAATTAAGCTAACTTCAAAACCTAATTATCAGGACTTTAGAAGATTTCATGATCAGCTTTTTGGTATATGATGAAAAAAAGAAAGTCAAATTAGACAAACTGTATTTATTGGGTTTACTGTTTTAGAATTATCAAAGCTTTTGATGTTAGAGTTTCTTTATGACTACTTTAAGCCCTCGTATCCGAGTCCGAGTACTTTACACAGATACAGACAGTTTTGTTATAGATATCCCTATGAAGACATCTATAAAGACATGGAAATGGAAGTGGCTAAAGGACATGCGGGATGGTATGATACATCTGATTATCCTAAGGATTCGCCTTTACATTCAATTACTAACAAGAAGGTTTTAGGAAAGATGAAGGATGAATTATCTGGAAAGGTGATCAAGGAGTTTGTGGGGTTAAGGTCAAAAATGTACAGTATTCGAGCCAGGAGAAAATCATTAAGAAAGCAAAGGGAATATCTCGCAGCGTTGTGCAGTCAAACATATCACATGGCAACTACAAGAAGCATTGTTTGGCAATAAGACTTTTCATCATGACAACGTAAAACTACGATCTATATTACATGAGATCAACACAACAGTTGTTAACAAAGAAATCATTAGATAGAACAAACACAAAACGGGTGTTTGTTAATCCGGAGTTTTCATATGCAATTGGGCACTGGAGAACCGTAAATTAATTAAAGCGGAACTGTGTCTGGCGGAATTATCTGCAGTTCTTCTTTCACAAAAGATCTTTGAGGAGTGGTTGTTTTGTTGTGTCAGTTTTCTCGTAAATTAATACACGGGCGGATTCATTTTTACAATTCTTTTTATTTCATATGGATCGACACTCCAAACTGGATCTGTTGCCCTGATGCGAGTGTCCCCTTCTGCTTCCCCCGGTAAATAAAGGTACCTTACTTTCAAACCAAATGGTAATAGTTTGCCGGATGAAGACTCTCCTTCAACAACATTTATTGTTTTTCTTTTGATTGCTTTGTACTGGTTTTAACCCTTTAAATTCTTCATTATTCATTGCGCGCAAAACTGAGGGCAGTCTTCTAACCCATTCTGTGTTGCGAGAATTGTCAATCAGCTCTTGTGATACTGGTAAGAGAAAAGTCTTTCGGCTAACTGTTTGTTAAAGTTTTCAACTAAAGCCTGTGATCTGTGAACCCCGGAATGCCTCTTCTAATGGTAACTCTGTGTTTTAACAATAATTGATTCACTTGGCCTTTAAATTCTTTTCCATCGTCGACTTGAATCATGCGAGGGAAAGTTAGTGGGCCTCGTTGGTATATCAGTTGTATGGCAACAGCAACAGAGAGGCACTCTTTTGTGTTAATGGTTCTGCATCTTTGTATCTTGAAGCCATGTCAATGACTGTGAGTGGCGTACTTAAATCTTTTTGTCTAATCCTATCAGAGGGTAAATATAGAAGGTCCATTTGATGGGTGTCGTTTGGTATTGTATTCACAAAGCGCGGCCTCTGTATTTGTCTAGGGGCAGGTAAATAAATTTGCCAATCGCTTGTTTAGATAACCATTCCTTTGCTGTTTGTTCACTGACCCCTGCCGCTTGGCTTTGCTTTTGTATTGCTGCGATGCCCTTCCAATATCCTTTGGGCGAATAATAGATTTTGTTCATTTTTTATTCAGCCAATATTATGTGCAACCAAATACACGGCGGTCATACCAAAGGCAATAAACGCGATTTCTTGCATCTTTTGTTTTTGTGGTTGATAAAAATCACTGAATTTTGGTGGGGCAATGTCTGGACCGGTTTGCCTGTTACTAGATAAAATGTTTTATTGCTTGATCAACATTTTTAAATGTGTAAGCTGCATGCCCCTGTTTTTTTCAGTGTGTCTTTAAAAAAATCTAACTGCTCAAGTCCTTGCTTTTCATAGGCGTCTTGTGCAGCTGCTAGTTGCTCCATAGCTTTGTTATGTCTTTTTCTCTCGCCGTCATCCCCTTGTTTACTAAATGCGAAATTACTTCCGCTAAAAGCAAGCGCATTCAACCCCAGCGCCACCCATCATCATTACGAGTGAAGCCATTTTTTATAAAGTATTTTTTATTTACATATTTATACTGTCTGAATTATTCCTTGCTTAACTAGAAAAACTTTTTGTGGCAACCCAAGCTGCCAAGATAGCAATTAGCTTTGCTGAGTCTTCAAAGTCTAGTTTGCCAAGATCTGCCGGTTTTATTTTTAACAAGCTTTTACCAAGCATCGAGTATCCTCACTTAGTCCTCCAATAACAGCAGAATGGTATACAAGGTTAGCAACAGTTTTTTCAGTGCTCATTTTTATAAAATAAAATTTAAATTTTAAATTTTAAAAAAAAACATGAACAGCGATGATCTACTCAGCTACAAGGCGGCCTAAACCTTCTGAACTTATGATGACCAAGTTGATGTCAAGCTATTATGCCCAAAAGGAGAGGCTGTATTCTTTGGCAGCATGTGGGAAAACAAAACAGTTCCTCGGAAATGAATTCAGCATAGAACAGATTCAACAGATGTCGCCACAAGACATTATAAAGTATCATAACAGGTATGAAGCGCAGCTGGGGGCTAGAAATGGTGAAAAGTGTGGGGCAAACGGCTCTTAGTTTGTACACTAAACTAGTCAGTAGATTTGCTCCCATTGATTCTGAACAAGATCTTACGTATGATTTAAAGCAAGATCCAGTTTTTAACAAAGCATTAGAGTCTCTGGATGTGATCTATACTACAGATTTGGAACATTGTTAAACGCCATTATCATGGGGTTAATTACTTTTAATCATAAGATTTTATTTCCCTTCAAAATGACGAGCCAGAAAATCAGCAGAATAGAAAACACTGAATCAGGTGGAGAAAGTAACCAAGCCGAAAATCAGCAAAAAAACGCTGAATCAGGTGGAGACCATTAAAAATCCTGGGGCGTGTTGAAGCAGGAAAAAAATTAGCAGAGTGGAACAGGGGGCAAAAAAAATTAATGTTACAGCATCATGAAAAAAATAACGCCGCCAGCGCCAGAACAAGTTGATTCAATGCCAGCTATAAAAACTCCATGCGATACAAGGGCCCCAAAGTCTTCATGGAATATTGAACTTAAAACTGTTGCCATTTTTGGTGCTCTTGTGCTGCTGGGGGCGGTTATTACGGTTATAAAATATATAAACAACGCTGGCAAAACAAGAGCCCAAACAATCTCCACCGCTAAATACAGAAGCGAACACAACAGCACGCCAAAACCGCCAATAACAAAGCATCATTTTGATCCATTTGAAATGTAATAATATTTTAATTTTTTTTAATAAAAATAGATCATGGCGTATTATAAAATGATGGTGTCAATAAATAAAGACATGGAGTCTATAAAAGACATTTCCATAGACCAGAATTGTAATCAATGCGGTTTGCTTCGGTTGTAAGAACTTCATTAAGATCTATGCAGAAAACGCTGAGCAAGACATCCTCAACGATGACGCGTTTTTTGAGGCGTGTGTGTACTATATTAGACATCTGCTATTTAAGATAAAACATAGATTGTATTTTTGTGATAATTATAAGAATTTGAATAAGAACTTGGTTGTACTTAAAGGATGACTTGAGTAAGAACTTAGAAGTGACTTAGGGTGACTTGAAGATGACTTGAGGACGACTTCAGTTAAGAACTTAGAAGTGACTTGGGGTGACTTAAGGATGACTTAAGTAAGAACTTGTGAATGACTTGAGGATGACTTGGGGACAACTTTAGGATGACTTAAGAACAACTTGAGTAAAAACTTAAAAGTAACTTGGGGTAACTTAAGTTAAAAACTTAGAAGGAACTTGAGTGTGTGCATGCGTGGGTGGGAGGTGGGCGGGTGGGGGTGGGGTGGGGGGTAGGTGGGGGTGGGGTGGGGGTGGGGTGGAGTGGGGGTGTGCATGCGTGGGGTGGGGGTAGAGACGTGCGTGCGTGGGGTGGGGGTGTGCATGCGTGGGGCAGGCCAAAACACAAACAAACACACACACACAAACAAAACAACCAATAGACAGGACAGTGCTTGTGGGAAAGTGAAGGGGAAATGTCACAGAGCAGCAAGTTGTAGGTTGGCAAGATGGCTACCGATCATGCATGATCGTTACTATATTTAGAACCACGTCAGAGCAGCAAGATGGCTACCGATCATGCATGATCGTTACTATATTTAGAACCACGTCAGAGCAGCAAGATGGCTACCGATCATGCATGATCGTTACTATATTTAGAACCGCGTCAGAGCAGCAAGATGGCTACCGATCATGCATGATCGTTACTATATTTAGAACCACGTCAGAGCAGCAAGATGGCTGCCGTATACAGCCTAACAGTGACACAGGCAGGAGTTTCAGGTTTCGCTAATTCTACTCTTGCGATGATTGCTGTGCACAGTCAGGAACCCTTAATATGAGTATTTTCTCGGCCAGTAGTTCCGAATCTCCGGCCCGAGTCGTGTCCGTGTCGTCTGCTTTGCCGTATTTCTTTAAAGTGGGGGTGTTAGATTGTATGTATTTCACCAGGCTTGCACTGGCTTTAGCAGAGTTACAGCAGTTAATTGCTGTAGCCAAGCTTTTATGGCAGCTCTAATCGCCAGTAGTAGTACATCCGGCATTGTATATTTAAAGCATTTATATGAAGATAGTGCTAGCCCCACACTACTCCTCTCCATACTGGCAGATGTACTAAGGTCTGCCTAACCCTATCTAGTTTGTTTGCCAGAACATTCGAAATCGCCATTCAGTTGCATAAGGGCACACTTGAAGGCAGATGAACTGGTTAGAATTAGAAAAGTGAAAAGTATACACATCTTAATACACAGATCAGCTTGCCACATGAACACTGAATCTGCAGTTAACAATCAATCAAGTCTGATACAAACTGAGAACATTTTTACTTGGGAGGAACAGCAAAAATGTTTCAAATATAAGTTTTTAGCATACGAATCAGCCGTGTTTACCTCCGCCTTAAGAAATGAACGCCATGTTTTTTAAACATGGCTTTAGCTGTCCCAAGCCAGCTCCCAACAATCAACGCGTGATGGTTTGTTTTGCTTCGGCGACTTTCAACAATGCAGCGCCATTTTTCTCATCGATAGCCAAACACGTATTAAAACTAGCTGTATCTTTGTCAACAATATTGTCTTCAACAAGCCAACAAACCTTTAAGATACACAATTCTGTTCTTCGGTAAAACCGGTTACACACCCGCAGCGCAGTAAAACCGTCGTGCTTGCTCAGCAGTCAGTGGAAGAATGTGTGGGTTAACCTAGTCGTGAGCGGCCGCTGATTGGCCAGGCTGTGAGAGCGCCACCACGCGGGACGTAGGACAGGACGTTCTAGAAAGCTGATGTAATGCTAGGCAGGAAGGAAGGGGGTGAAGAGGAGGGGGGTAGAGGAGGTGCGGCAGTATTGATTTTTTGGCCTGTGTGTGTGTGTTTGTGCCTCTGTCTCTGTCTCTGTGTGTGTGGGCCTCTGTGTGTGTGTGAGCCTCTGTGTGTGTGTGTGTTGTGTGTGTGTGTGTGTGTGTGTGTGTGTGTGTGTGTGTGTGTGCGTGCGTGCGTGCGTGTGTGTGTGCATGTGTTTGCATGTGTAGAGGGTTTGTGTGTGTGTGTGTGTGTGTGTGATTATATATAAGTTGTAGCTGATTCCATGTCTTCCACACAATTTTATATCTATAAAGCTGTTGAAAAAGTATTTGTGATTCAAAAACTTTTTCTAACTTAGAATCCTACTGGGAGAAATAAACACCCAAGTGCTGGGCAGGTAGGCCGGCAACTAGCAATTAAAAGCTTACCCCTGCAGAGCAGGGCCGTTGACACGCCTGAAAAGAAAGCCGTGGGAACAGACACCGTTTGTATATGAAGCGCGTACAGTCACGGCCGCTTTTCCCTACGTTACTCTATGGGGGCGTGTTCAGTCTCGGCTACTTTCTCCTACGCTATCTCTGAAACCTTAGAATTAGTATTGAAAACGGATAACCCTGCCAGTATGTTTGTTTGTAGGGTCGTTATTTTTTGGTTACTTGTCAGAGAACAGAATAGGGGCTTTTAGGCCACTTTGCCCAAAAACTTGGTGGGGAGCAAGTGGCCAGAGTCGGCTTTTTCTGTTCTTGGTTTATACTGTTGGAGATTCATTAGGTGATTTGATAATATGTTAAAAGCGGAGCTTGGGTTTTGAGGGAGAAAAACTTATTAACTATGTGCAACAATGCCAGTAGGCAGACAGCTAAGAGGGAGAGAGTTTAGGGAAATAAACTACAGAGGG
>JAFLJL010014326.1:0-23396 GCA_018398815.1 Conus ventricosus | reverse complement strand
TGCGCTTGTACAAATCTTCTAGCCGCATTGTCCACGATATAATTGCTGGTGTTGAATGAGCGCCATCCGACTGACAATACTGAAGGCGAAATGCACAAATCTGATGATTACCTCAGTAAGTAACTGTTTTCGGGCAGTATTCACTGCGTGGCGCTGGCCCTTCATAAGGAACATGAGTGCTTCAATTCTGCGTAACGTAACGAATGGAGATTTTGCAGATTTTTTTTTCCAGTTCTTAATACTAACTTTACTGCCTTCTGGGCGTAATTAGTTTTCTGTATACAGTCAATCAGGGGCCGATACAATGTTTTATATGTTTCGCTCGCGGCTTGAGCAGATGGAATTCTTGTAAACATTTTCTGCAGAATTCCTTTGTTTAATGTAATGCTTTGAAGTATGGCCGCAATAATCGTACTCATTGTTCGGTATCAATGAGTAATGTTGGTACCCCCCGCTGGTGAAAACATCAGAAGAAAGTCCACATGACATTTTTTGTCTGGCTCGCCAATGTTGGGCTGTTCTTGACACTTTAATTCGTAGTAGATTTGTTTCCTCCTCATCCCATGGGTAGACATTAACAGTTATTGGTTTGTTTTGTTCTTCAAACTGAATCAATTTGGTCCTACACTAACAGGAAAGGACACCCCCACTAAATTAGATCATTGATGTAGGGGTGAATAGTTAGACACTCTCCTCTTGCGTTTTTGCGGACGTAATGCAGCCTTGCAAGAACAACAACACCACATAGAAAACATTTGTTGTCTGAATAATTCTTTATGTTTAGAACTGCTTTTTTCCTTGCGACTAATGCTGAGGTAGTGGAATGGTAAAACTTGCCAACAATCGGCGCATACTTCTAGACTGTTTTTTAATCTGATTCTCTTGGACATTCGGCCCTCTGACCAACCAGCGCCTCTCATTTTTGGCTTCTTCAGCGCCACATCAAACTGTGGTAAGCAGTTCGTCTGCCCAACCAGGTGTAAGAAGTCCAATAGAGAGGAAAGAATAGTCTGTTGTTTATTTGAACCCATGACTTCTAGAATTTTCTTCATTTATTGTAACATACTTCGATTAAAACAGCTAACATTACTTTAACTACTGGCGGGTCTATTGTTGTTTAACCCGAAACTTGAGAAATAGCATGACAACACTTGCCTGAACCCTGTGCAGGATTAATGACTTCTAAAATCAATATCATTTAAAGCTCTTAGATAAATTTTACTTGCATTGCTCAAAAAATTCGTCTGGTCCTTCATATCTGTCCATGCTTGAGCTCTTTTGTAACTCAAAAATTTTATTTAAATAAAAAAAAAAATACTTAATCAGAATCAATATCCGACGGTTTTTTTGTGCTTGGACTCATAAACTAAAGTAAAACGGGCCCTTTGGTGTTGTTAAATGTGAGCTGTTTTAGAACAGTGTTTAATGTTTCGTTTACTTTTTTTAAGCATTCCTTTTTTATCTGCTCGGGTCTGGCTGTTGAGAAAAACTTTCCTCGCCTTATCTTTGGAAGATCAAACTTTGTCTTTAAGTCATCAAAATCGGCTGTAAACGACTAAAGTTCTTCATCCGTGATGTTTGAGTCGCAAGAGTGCTTATTTATTATCAGCTTGAAGAAAACTAAGTTTAGCTGTTATTAGTTGTAAACCATAACTGTGTGCTTTTGGAGGTTTTAGTTTTTATTTTTTTGCTAGCAGCACCTACACCTAATGAACACAGGCCGAAGCTAAAGACAAAACCACCTAGAGGTATAGCTGCGGTGCGCCTAAGCCTGGTTGCGCAAGAGACCAACTACATGTTCCTGCTGATAGAGCACTTATAGTCGATTCTCCATATTAACATAAGTAACAGCATTAAAGGCAGCTCGAATACCTTCGTTTGGCTTGCTGTATTTGAAAGTCTTGCTCCTAGTTTTTGTTGCATTTTGTAATGGTTGTTAATCTGAAGGATATATTATGCCCGGGGTCCTATCTCTTCACGTTGGCGACTCTTGGCTCTGTAGGTTACTTTTCTATAATGCTGAACAGACATGCTTTTTTATAAAATAAAAATAATTTAGTATTGTATATTTTCTAATCTGTTACTTGAATTTCAGCTGCGCATCATATATTAAAAACAAATACACAATTAAGTTAGGTTTATCGCTTCTTCTTCTTTATCAATTTGGAATGTTTATTATGTCTCTGACAGTTCTCCAGCTTCCATGTAACTGATTATCACTCGTTGACCTTAGGTCAATCCATAAACCGTATCTCGTTGTTAAATAATGATCAAGTCTAACACTGTGAAGATGTAGATCTTTTAACACAAGGTCAACTGTCGGATTTCTACACCTCTCCCGCCTCCAAACAGTTTGCTTATTTCATCAAAATGCTGATAAGGTTTAGCCCGCTAGCGTAATTTGGTTAGGACTACCCTCAATTGTACATTGCCACTTTGTTATTTTAGGAGTAATAAAATTTTCATTTGTCTTTTGAATGGTCTTCGTTTTCACACAGCAATAAAATACCTTTAAGCGATCTTGCGTGGCACTAAAACTAAAATTCCATATAGTGTCTGCCTTGCTTTTAGGATATTTAGAATTAAGAATCACTCATTTTCGTAATATATTGCTAATTTTTGCCTGATATTGTTGCTCAATTAGCCTTGCTAAATTAGGGTTGCTAACAACGTCAAACTCTAAACGAAGATGTCAGAAATGCTGTACTTTGTTCGGTGTCTGATGATATGATAACACGTTTGTATTCATTAAAAAGTTAGTTCATATGACAATCTGTCTTTTAATGCTCCTTGAAAGTATGGAGCATGCGACTTAACAACCTCAAAATCTAAGGTATTAAAAAGCGATTTCCATAATACGCATAACTTACGGCTTACAAACCTTTTGCCGTCCTTTTATTAGGGCATCTGCGGGCGCCTATTCTATGTTTTAGTGCTTTCCTACATTTTTCGATTCCTTGAAACGCAAGATCACCCTTTCATTCGCGGTTAGCCATAGTGATCAGAATAGTAAGAAAATATGTCCCGCATTGTGTAAATAAAATATTTCTTGCCCCTCAAGATGTATAACATTTTTCTAACGATGCCCGCCCCAGATTCCCCCCCCCCTGATACACCTGTCATTTTGGGTCTGTGTTGAAGGAGTTCAATTGAAAGTAAGAGACGTGCAGATCTGGGCACAATCACTTCATCCGCTCCTAGGTCTGGAAAATTACCAGTAGAAAATTGATCCGCATCAATAGTAGAAAGGATTAATTTGGAACAGTAAGATACCGCTTAATTCCCTTCACGCCAAAGTTCTTCAGTCTCCTATGCGGGTCAAGAATCGAGCCATATGTTTCTGCGACATTTTTTATAAAACAAAATAAAAAGTTTATTATTTAAAAACATGGCAGGCATTGAAGTGAAGAAGATAGGATGTTTTAGAATCCTGGAGACAACATGAGTGATTCCCCTTGGGAGCAGCATCGCTCTGGGGCTCTCATTGCATGATGAATTAGCAGAAATCGGGAGTACATTCCCAACAATCCAGGTATAAATTAACAAAAGAAAGGTCAGATCATTATCCAAAGTTTTTAGGACCAAGAAACTTCCGAAAAACTATATACCCTGAGATTTTGAAGTAAAAGATGACCATTTGTATTGAAAAAACGACCAAGACAACTTGTTCAGCTTACAACTAAACGAGACCATCAAATTTTGTAGCCGAATACAATTAGATCAAAGACTCAGTGTGAGCGATCGAAGTCGGCCTTGGCATTGTTAAACCAAAATAAGGGGGGATGCAGTAGCTCAAACTTCAAAACACACAGCAAGAACCCCAACAGATAACCAAATACAAACTGGAACTTCAAGATTTAAGTCAAACAGCGGGCGAAATAATAGAAGCAGAAACCAGTTTTTCCTGAAGAAAAACGTTAAAAACAATTAATTGATTCCCCATTGCCTATGCGGGAAAATAGCGGCCCTTGATCGTGCTTTGAGAGCATCAGAGGCGAATTAACAAAACAATTTAGCAGAAACTGGGTGAAATCGATGAGCTTATAAAAAGAAAAAAGAAAAACTCGTTGAGGCAGATGACTCCAACTTAGGGCATGATATAAAGAAAGAATAACCCACAGACTAAAAAGATCTTGGAGCAAGAAAGATCAGCAAGACAGAAGTGTTTAGTCTACTAACTCGAGAAGACTTACGAACTCAAGTGAGCAGAATAAGAGAAACTATCAAAGAAATTTAATAGTTAAGACACAACGCTAGCAAACGAATACGAACATTGTTTAGAGAGCAGGAGTCACATTAGCAAGCGTTATAACAGCCTTAGATTTGCAATAAGTACAATGGTGATGGCTATTACAGGCGGCGGTGTACCGGGTCAGTGCCTCCACCACCACCATCGCCCTCCGACCTGATCAATCATGGGTAAAAAAACAGCTTGATCATCTTTGCGGGTTTATTAAAAAAATTACCCGGTAAAGCTATAGTCTCTTTACCAGTATATTAGGGAGTATCGTAGCTGGCTTTTGTCCTACTGCAGAGCAAAGTATTGGCTTTATGGCCGAGCACCTATGGACATTCGTTCTCTTAATAGTTGGTTACTCTTTAGTAAAATAAAGAAGGAGTAAGCCTAGGGCCAGTTAATCCAAGAACAAGTGCATGTTCTTTTCATATTCATGGTCATTAAATTTTTTTTGACTCTTCAACGGCCTTCGGGCTTGGGCCTTGGGGGTTGGATGACTTATTCTTAGGTTTTTTTGTTTAGCTGATTGCAATATTACTGGCTCAGAAATTTATGTCGTTTTTTTGGAATGCCGACTTTCTGTTCATGGTGCCTGCCACAAGGATTTCATTGTTGTAGTTCATTATTGAATCCTACCTGGAGTCTGAGGTCAGAAGGTAGCATGTTTATATAAACAGTGCCAACAGCAAGTCTACTTCGAATCGTTGCGAATTGCAAAACAAGTTGGTATCCTTTTAATACTTGGAAGGTAATCAACTGTAGAAATTAATGGCGTCCTCTAAATTCGCTAAGTATTGTTTTTTGTGCGCAAAGCCAGTAGAAGGATCATTATGCTCGATCTCGTTTGTTGCTTGCGAGCCTAGCAAACACCAAACGTAAGTACGGAATAGATTCGTTTATTTCGTTCTATTCCTGCTTTAGTTAGCCCTTAGAAGTGCTAAATAAATGTTGTCCCATGCTTTTTATGCTCTTGCTCTAAGGACCCGAGGTGAACAGCTTGTGCCTGAAGAGAAAGATGTGTAAGGAGGATGCCAGTCATACTTATACTTTTCAGTGCAAGCCCCAAAAATAAGGGGGTGCCTAGACTCATAGATTAAGATCCGACTTTTGTCTAAATTTCTTCTTAACATTAATATTGAATTCGTACAGAGATACTTTCAAAAGCCTTCATGTCTATTCTGTTGCTAAATGGATTAAACGTTTTGTCATTTGGTAATGGAGCTTGCAGTTCAGTCAAAATACGTCGGAAGTGTAATATAAATGAAATCTTATACACTGACCTCGACCTAAATGGACAGGATGATTTAAAGTGATCAGCATAAACACACTCTCACACCCCAGTTGTTGCACAAAACACAGCAAAGTTTAACTGGTTCTGATAAAACTGCATCGATGACTGAACACCCTTTTGCGATGTAGTCTTTTTTTTATAGGGGTTAAGATAGCTCTTCAATGAGTACTATACCTTTACTTGAAAGGCGTCAGTCTGGGTCAGCAGAAAGTCAAGGGTGTCAGTTGGTTAAATTTTTAAGATGTAGTGCGGCCCAACAGATATTTTGCATCAGTATATTTTGAATGCACTCATTTTTAATTTTGTTTTAAAAAATGTTTGTAACAATAACAACTCAGACCATCCTTCGTTTTTAGAACATGGCTTTGATAACAAGTGCGGAACCAAAATGGATGCACATCATGAAATTTTTTTACAAAGATGTATGTTTTTAATATAAGTGAAATCACAGAAGAATAATAAGATTAGAAGATATGGCGGGAGAAACTTAATTTAGCCTGTTAACAAATAGACTGATGGTATTACGGGTTTTGCTCACTAAAAGAAGCGATTTTGAGTAACTATGACATACTCTCAAACTAACAATGCATAATCTAAAAAACAATATTAACATTCAAAAACCCTGAAGAAGCAAAAAAAATACTTATTTGATAAAGAGCTACAACAAATGTTAGGCTTGCAACTGCAGCCAGGACCACTAAAAGATTTGGTTGATTACAAACCGGACCAAAACTACTTATGAGGGGGAAAATTCCGCTCAATCTTGCATTACATTCATTACCTCTATGGTTCATTTGGATGAACTGAGCCTGATGAAAACTTATATGAATGGAAGGGCCGCTCCAACTGTTTTTAAGAGCTCTTCCATCTGGGAAAGCTGCATATTGCGATTATGAAATTAACAATTCCCTAATTTACAGTTAAAAAGATTATTTTTTGGTAGGTCGGATATTTTAATTATAACAATCGCAGACAAAACAGGAAAGTCGTGTAATGGTGATAACCTACACATTGTTTAGGATAATAAAATAATTATTGTTCTAAAAATGTCGCGTGGGCCAGAAAGACTCCGGAGTTACATTACGCCTGTGAGGTGTATAACTTTAGAATTAAAAGACCTTGCAGGACGATAAAGACTTTGAACAGAAAGGGTGAGATAGGCGCTTTGTATGGTTTTGAGTACACTAACGAAGGGTTGATTATAAACTAAAGAGGAATGGCGACAAGCAATAAAAGTATCCTAAACTAGAACAACTGCGCAATCTAGAAGCAATAATGTGGCCAGTATGCAATATAAAAAATTCGAAAACCTACCTCAAATGTGCACTTAGGAACCATATTTAGAATGGAAATAAAATTTGAATTCATAAGCCCATTTACATTTTATTAGCCGCAAAAAAGTTTCATAAAAGCATTCATCTCTGAGCCCTTTACATGGTAAGTCTTATGCCGGACGACAAAGTCGGAAAGAGATTGAAATAACGGCCGTATGGGAAAAAACAGTAACATCCTCCACAGTAAAAGAAACGGTTTTAAAAAAAGGCCTTCTACAGAATACAGTTCTTTCCTACAAAGCAGGAAAAATTAGGAGACACGTTCACAATGATATTTGAATTACCATCTGTCTTTAAAGATGTGGAAGGGATGGGGATGTGGCGTTAGTGACCGTCCCTTATAAAAGGAATTAATATTAGCTTGGCAAAACATAGACGTTAAAGCGGCTTAAAGTTACCATCGCCGATCTTTCACAATGGAGAGGATATTAAGGTATCAAACAACAAAGCAAAAAATCCATGTTGACTTAAATAGAAACAATCTTACAGGAACTTAATTGTGATTAATCTTACACATTTAGGCCTTATAGGGTTTTATATACTGAACAAGTATCTGACAGAGAAGTAATGATAATATAATCACCAGATTAAATTAAATTAAGTTCTGTTCTAAAAAAATGGAGCAAGTTAAACTTTATGCCCAAAAGAGCCTCATGTTCATTGATTTGTGGGCGGACGGCTGTGGGAAAAACAATAGTTGTCCTAACCCTATTACAAACAGTTTATCGCTATAATTTTAATCAAATTGTAATTTTCTGTCCAACACTAGAATGTAACAAAGCATAACATGATAGAAGGTTTATATACGGGGACAGATAGATGACCATATTTTTAGTTGATCCTAGCATAAACTGAGTGAGTGTTTAGGAAAAGTTTTATAGACTGATTGAAGTGAAACGCAGACACTAATTTATATAGAGGAGCTGTTTCGGCGAAAGAGACATAGTTAAAAAAAGAAAACGCTTTGTCGAAACTGAACGGCTTTCAGTGGAAGACATGCTGGGATAAGTGTGGGGTTGATTTTATTTCAGAAATATAACTCACTGTTTTAAAAGACTTTAGAGAGCAGTTAAAGACTGTTAGTTTTATTTCACATGAAAGACAGAGACTCATTGATGAATGTGTGCGTGAAAAATGATGTTATTGAGAATGATCAAGAATAAACAAGGATAAGCAAAAACTTAAATCGAAAAGTTTAGTAAATTAGTATAGAAAACGGCAACCCTACACAGTATGTTTGTTTGTAGGGTCGTTATTTTTTGGTTATTAAAGTCATCATATGGCTTAGCAGAGAACGGTATTATGCCGCTTCTGGAGTCGTCGCCCGCTGACGAGACCGGCGGAACTCCGGCCAATGCCGTTGAGAAGCGGGTGAGCTAGAAGCGCATAAACCCGTTCTCTAGAGCGTACTGGACTGTTTTGCTGTGCAAATCCGACAGTAAACTTGTTTTCTTTCTTTCTCCACGTAGCCTACTTGATCCTGAGTGCTGCCATTGATACGCTAGATCCACACTACTTTACTTGAAAGGCGTAGGGTCACTTTTGGTGTTAGATGGCCTAAGTTCTCCAGTGGATTCGAATCATACATCAGAGATAGTCTCAGGCTGTGGTTGTCGTGTGTAAGGTCTACTTTGTCACCTCCTTTTGTATGGAGTACCACAGGGGTCAGTATTGGCCCAGTGTTGTTTTTTACATTGTACTCAACAGCCCTTGTCGATGTTATCTCGGACCATGATTTTGATTTTCACAAGTATGCTGATGACCCACTGAACTTTCTAAGAGTGGCACACTGAAAGTATGTTTTCTGTTCAATCTGGGTGCTCGGTGTATCACAGTGTGCAGGAGTGGAAGACAAGTAATAAGCTAAATTAATAGTGAAAAGACTGAAGTCATGCCCGTTGGAACCTCCTCCTGCCTCAAACACGTTGAGTCAGAGAAAAAAACAAAAAAAAAAAAAAAAACAATGGTTGATGAATGGTACCGAATAACCTTTCAGTAAGTCTGTACACATACCATGGTGTTACCATTTGATCAGTGATCTGACCATGCAGAACAAATATCTGTAAGTCTGTCGCTCATCCTTTTAAGCTGAGACGTATTGCTTCCATCCGACGCTTCTATATCCAGGGAAGGTAGCTTCAGGCTAGTCTGTGCCATGGAGATTGTCAAGATTGGACTACTGCAACTCAGTTTATTGCTGGGCTTCCCACAGAACAGATTGCTCGGCTTGCCAAGAAACGGGGGGAGAGTCCGTCAAAATAGCGCTGCACGACTCTGTTTTTGAAGAGAGGAGGTGTAGTACATCACTCCCATGCTGATCGAACTGCACTGGGCTTCCCCAATACAGTATCGGTGGCAATTTAAAACTGGCAGTTTCTTCTTTCCGCCACTTCAATGAATCTCTCCTCAACTATCCTCTCTTCATCACTCTGCACCTATCCAAATCTCTCGTACCCTTCGCTCTCTATCACAAAAACTTTTAAAATCCCAAGCGTTCTCTGAAATCTGTTGGCGAAAGAGGCTTCAGTTGTTTAGAGCACCGTCATTTGGAACTCCCTCCATGAAGACCTACGTATCAGGCCTACCCTTTCTTCTTTTAAATCGTCAGCTCAAAACTTACCCTCTTCAAAAAGGCCTATTCTCTTCTGAATGGACTAGATCTCTCCTAAATTTCACCCACAACTAGTTTGGTGAGGCAGTTTATGCATGTAGGTGCGTCTGCATTGTGTATTTTCTTTTTTGCTGTGTGCATGACAATTGTATGAATAAGTGCAAAGGTGGATGTAAGCGCATTCAGTTTGTACAACAAGAAAATGCGCTATAATAAGTAAATACATTATTATTGTTATTGATTATTATTATTACAATTATTATTATTATCTTGCATCGTTTTTTGATGTTGGAGTCAGTCTTTTACGAATGTCCCTTACACGTCCGAGAAGATCCGACCAATGAAAATGTTCGCTGCCCTTCTAAGTTCCGTTTTGAATGGTAGGATTTCAGTTTCTGTTTATAAAAAAAAACAACGAGTCGATGACAGGAAATCCGCTTTGCCATTCAGCGATTGGACCTCTGTCAAATTCAAAGTCATCCATCAGTCCCCAATCTGTCCATCAGGAGATCGCGGAGCACACCCTCACATAAATCAGCAACACGTCTCATTTTTCTCGTTTGGGCAGACCATAGACAAGTAAAGTTTATTACGTTTCGACTGTGTTTTTTATGTCATCAAGTCTGTTTTCATAATCAGCCATCTTCGACATCGAGTCATATGTTAGTCTTTGAATGTCTAGATTTTTTTAGCTTGAAGATCGGTGATCTCTCCTCCTTTAGGCTCTTAAGCTCACCTTGAAGGGACTATATCTGCTCGTCGATCTGAACTTCTGGCTTTTCACTTTTCTAGTTTTGGCGTTTATTGGTTCACTCAACAGTCTTAAAAGTATCATTGTCGCCATAAGGTCACCGTTGGTCGGCTCCGACTCCGACGGGGAAGCTGAACTACCCAGGCGTATCTGTCTCGCGCTTTGCACGCAGAAGAGTTGGGTCCCTGGGTTGCTTTCGATGTCATCGACATCGAAGTAAAAGGCCCGCCCCAAAACAGTAGGGACAGCACATGCCGAAATGTAATATGGTAACACCGTTTCCCCAGCCGACACATCGTAAAGATGTCGACCCACAGGACAATCTTATCTTGGATCGTTATTCACATTAAACGGTCACAAACCGACCTGATTTTGTAACGCAGTCGATGGCATAGTGATAATCTGTGACTGTGGCCAATCATTAGAGCACTAATGTAAACTTAATCCACTGGAAAACACACTAGAAAGTCCAGAGGTCACACAACACGTCCCTTCACCTTAAAAAAAAAAAAAAAACACCAACAAATCCACTCACACCCCGGAAATCGGTGTGTACCCAGTGTGTTTCATTTTGTTCCCTTTCCTGAGAGAGCATCAATGAGATATAATGTGGAGCGCGCCTCTTCTCTCTCTATCGGCGTCTCTCTATCGCGCGCGTCTCGCGCTCTCTCTCGTCTTTTCTTAGTCGTTCGCTGCTCGCTCCTCTAGCGGCTCCCCCGGTCTCCCTGTCCTCACCCCCTTCCTCCCCCGCTGATACCTCTCTCGACCCCGATGCTTTACCCAGCCATCCTAACCATTTAAGCATCCCACCTGGCATAACAAGGCACCCTGCGCACACGACTCACTACACACACGTCACACTCACACACTCACCCTCTCATCACCTCTCCACTCACCTCACTCTCTCTCTCACTACTAGGAGTGAGGAAGCCACAGGATCTATAGCCCAGACCCCAGACATTCTGCTTTTCTACGAAACATTGATGTCCTTCTCTACTTGTATAATGTAACGCTTAAAAATTAAATGGTTTATCTTCCGTTTTAAACAACAAAAAAGACACCAGACGCTTAAGTCCCCCCGACAAAGCAGCAAAGGGCATTTATGAAAAAAACAGCATTGCCACTAAAATCTGAATCTCTCTCTCTCTCTCTGCTGGCTCTTTCACTGGCACGTCGTGCTTCTACTCTCTCATATCTCTCTCTCTCTCTCGGGGGGGGGGGGGGGGGGATGAGAGTTTTTTGTTTGATACGAGAATTCGCATCATCCAATGCACTCCTGATTATCTGTCCTAAAAATTGATGGTAAAGAAACGATCTACATCTCACAGATTTGGTCAAGTACTTCGTGAAGAACGATTGCCGTCTGGGAAGTACGGATTTTAGGGGCGATATGTGGCAGTTTTCTGTTTCCGTATTCAGTGCTTCGTGGTTCAAACGAGCGAGGCAGAAACTTGTTATGCGGGTCGCCATGATAAGTTGACGCGTGGAGCAGACGGTGCTATGTTAGGTCTGCTCCTCTCGTATTTGTTCTGGGGAGGTTTTCTTCTCCAGTGTGGAGACGTTGAGACCAACCCAGGGCCAAAACTCATCCCAGACCAGAGACATGAGGCAGACCCGACTGGCCAGCGGAGGAACAGCAAGTCGTAGACCCAGCATGGAGAGACCTGGCCATCCCCTCGACGGAGCCTCCAGTTTGCCAGGGAAAGAACGTTCGCTTTCCGACGTTATGTGCCAGTTAAACTCCATGGAGCTGAAGTTTGACGCCAAGCTGGATGAGGTGAAGCAAGATCTGCACGCCCTGCGCGAGGAGTACGGTATCATGCAGGGGGGAACTGGGGAATCTCCGGGAGCAAGTTAGCAGTCTGCAGCAGCAAAACCTGGACCTGACGAAGAAGATTGAGGACTTGGAAAACAAAACTGATGATCTCGAGGGGAGATCCAAGAGAAACAATTGATCTTTTATGGATTACCTCGGGCGGAAAGTGAGACCCCTGCAGATTGTGAAAATGTGTTGAAAGACCTTGCTACAAATAAATTGGAGTTGTCACAGGACATCGAATTTGACAGGGTTCATCGTCTGAACAACCGGCAGAACTCCCCAGTGATCGCAAGGTGTGTTTTCTACAAACAGAAGGTGGAGATCCTGAAGTCAAAGTGCAAACTACAAGGCAGCAATGTTTTCATAGGTGAGGACTTCTATACTAAAGTGCGTGATGTGAGGAAAAGGTTGACTCCCCATCTCAAGAAAGCTAGGAATGACGGCAAACGCGTGACCATGATCTTCAACTACCTCCTCGTCGACGGCAAGCGTTACACTGTAGGGGCTGACGACAGACTTGTTGAACTGAGATAGGAACTTGGCCGGTCCTTTAATTTTAAATAGTAATGTGTCCGCACTACGAAAAGGAACCCATGCAGAATCGACGCCGGCTGTGTCCACCCTGAGTTCAACTACGTCAGCACGTTGAAGCTGGAAATAGAATGTGTTTTGATTCTGGTGAAAACTCGGTCATCCCAGTGGCAGTTGAAAATATGAACAACACAGACGTTGGTGTGTTTTCTGGAAATGTCCATTCTACTGGAAATCACGATTCGTGTCACGTTGACATTTATAATAAACTAAAATCTCTTTCATTTCTTCATTGGAATATAAATGGATTACTTTCGAAAATGAATGATAACGATTTCATTTCATACGTTTCTAGTTTTGATTTTGTAAGTTTTGTTGATGTTTTTCAATCGCCTATGTTGCTGGATACACTGTGTACTGTAAATCCGCTTTAAAGTTCACGCACGTGGAAGGCGTTCCCGTGGACTGGTGTGCCTGGTGAAAAAAGATATCTGTCCCAATGTTAAAGTAGTGAATGTTGCATCTGATTTGTTTTTATGCCTTTATTATTGATGAATCCTTACTTGGCACAATGAAACATGTCATGTATGTGTGCGCATATATTCCTCCAGAGGGCTCTCCATATTACTCTCATTTTGATGAGGAAAATGGAGTTTCTTTGCTTGAAGAATTTTGTGTGATTGCTTCCTTTTATTTAAAGATGAAATGTATGTGATTGTTGGGGGTGACCTGAATAGCAGAGTTTCAAACTTTTCTTGTGATTTTGAAGAAAACATATCTGTGTATGATGATCAACATAAAAGTGGACCAATTCATGTTCGAAACTCTGAAGATACTGTGCTAAATAATTATGGGAAACTACTTCTCAATCTGTGTATTGCTCTGAAACTGTGCATTTTAAAGGGCGTGTGTAAGGGCGACCTTCAAGGTCGCTACAGATACATGTGTGATAATGGTAGCAGCATTAACAACTATTTGTTTATATCCTTTTTTCGATTATTTCTGATTGGTGTGAGATGTGCGTATCTGAGAAAATTGAGTCTGATCATATGCCTGTGGAACTGAACTTCACCGTCTCATGTCATAACCACTGTGTACAAAGCTTGTGGACCGGACGAGATATCGCCAAAGGTACTGAAGGAACTGGCACCAGAAATCACTCCCATACTGACTCGCATTTTTCAATCCTCCATCAACAACGGAGATGTACCGGAAGACTGGAGAACAGCAAATGTTGCCCATGTTTTCAAAAAAGGAGAACACTACGACCCGGCTAACTACAGACCAGTCTCTCTGACAAGTGTACCCTGCAAAATCATGGAGCATATCATTGTCAGCGCTCTAACAAACCATCTAGAGAGCAACAACATACTTTCCCCACGCCAACACGGATTCCGCAGAGGAAGATCCTGCGAGACTCAGCTATTAGAGCTGGTGGAAGAACTTTCAGAGACAATGGAAAAATGTGGCCAAACAGATATCGTCATCATGGATTTCGCGAAGGCCTTTGATAAGGTTAACCACTCACTCCTCCTCCATAAACTACACCAGTATGGGGTCCGAGGCCTTATCAACAGATGGATTGGTGAATTCCTGCAAAACCGTAGACAGGCAGTTGTGGTTGATGGAACCAGATCAGACTTTGTCAGTGTCAAGTCGGGTGTACCTCAGGGCTCCGTTCTAGGACCGAGTCTCTTCTTAGTCTACATAAATGATCCGCCCGAAAACCTCACTCCACAGACACGTCTCTTGCGGACGACACAGCTGTCTATAGGCTAATAAAATCAAGCCAGGAAGAACTACAGCAGGACTTACAAAAGCTTGAGACATGGGAAAGGAGCTGGGACATGACTTTCCATCCTGGCAAATGTCCCACCTTGCCAGTCATCAGCTCTAAGCGAAAAGACAAACTCCGCGTCCCAAACTACCATCTACATAACCAAATCCTGTCAAATGTAGAATCATCAAAGTACCTATGGGTCGCCATCGCTCAAGACCTAAAGTGGGACCAACACATAAAAAAACATCAAGAAGGCAAATCAAACCTTGGGTTTCCTAAGACGCAACTTAAAGATCAGCGCTCGGACCATCAAGGAAACAGCATATAAAGCCTTGGTACGCCCAATCTTGGAGTATGCGAGTACAGTGTGGGACCCATACATAGATGACCATGTCACAGACATTGAGGCGGTACAAAGGAGAGCAGCGCGCTTTGTCAATAACAAATATCATCGACAAGCAAGTGTTCAACAATTGGTAACCGACATCGGATGGGCAAGTCTGGAGAGCCGGAGGAAAATCGCACGGCTTACCATGATTTATAAGATTATTCACGGCCAAGTACATGTGGAGTTTGGAAAGGCACATACAGATGGAAAGGATAAACTAAGAACGGCAACCTCACGCAGAAGAAGACTGCACTCTCTCCAGTTGAACCGCATCCAGTGCTTGAGAGACTATAGATTGAACTCGTTCCTGCCACGTACAATTAGGGAATGGAACGATGAACTGACAGAGGCTGCAGTAACATCGGTTACTCTGGACCTTTTCAAGGCAAGAGCTCGCAGCCTCATCCAATAAATTAAACTCTTTTTTTTTTCTTTTTCGTCAAAACCCCCAAAAGTGTCAGAATAATCAACCTGATGATTGTGGACACTTAATGGATGATGATGATGACAAGTCAACAACAGGCGCTGTACGATTGAGAAATTTGTCTGGAATAAAGATCACATTGATTTGTTTAAAAATGCGATTTTTTCTAATAAAATGCAAGAGCGTATGCAAGGGCAATTAGTCTGATTGATATTAATGTAGACGAGGCATTAGATGTTTTTAATTGTTGTGTGGAAGAGGCGGCAGAGAGTATGAAAAAGTAGTTTTTTCTCGGCATATATGAACAAGAAAAGGACTGTACGTACCGAATGCGGGTTAACAAAGAAAAGCTCGAAATTTATTGAAGCAGTTCCTGCGTTCTTTGTCCACACCTCCTCGTGAGTCCTACTGTAAGGCCAGGAGGGAATATAAACATCTTAAAGGAGGAACAGTTTAATGATGCCTGTTGGAGGAATTACTTCAGTCTGTAAATAGCCAAAAAGATTTTTGGGATCGTATTCACAAAATTTCAAGAAAACGAAAACAACCTGTGAATGATATTAGTTCAGAAATGTGGTTCATCATTTCAGAGATCTACTGGAAGGAAAATTTGATTCCCAAATGATATGGTCCGTACCAAATGACAACGATTATGGTGACATCAAAATCGTCCGTTTCCAGAGAAGAAATGTTAATGGCTTGAGAAAAGTATAACCTCATGAAGCTGCCGGCCCAGATGGGATTATTGGAGAAATAATAAAAACTGCTTGCGAGTCAAAAGTGTTTTTAGATTTTTTGGTTAATTTTTTCCAACTCTTTATTTGATAAAGGATATATCCCAAATGATGGTCAAATCTATAGTGATTCCATTATATAAAAAAGGCGATGCAAACAATCCGGATTAATTACAGAGGAATCTCGTTATGTAATGTGTGCAGCAAATTATACAGTGCTGTTATTAACATGTGACTGCAAGAGTGGGTGGAAGAAAATAACATTATTGGGAATATCAAGCTGGATTTAGAAAAACTACTCTACTATTGGTCATATATTTACTCTGATAGCATTCGTACAGAAAACAGTTTTCTTTTAAATCGTAAACTGTATGTCGCATTTATTGATTTCGAGAAGGGTTTGACTCTGTTTAATAGAACTATATTGTGGCCCATCTTGCTTAAAAAGTGAAATTCATGGGAAAGCTGTATAAATGTATAGTAAGTATGTATGACTGTGTAAAGGCAACGGGTGAGAACTGGTGCAGCTATAACAGATTATATAAACTGTACTTCTGGTGTGAAACAGGGCGATGTTTGTAGCCCAGTTTTTTTTCTCGTTATTTATAAATGAATTAACACAAGAAGTTATACATTCTGGAAGGCATGGTGCACATTTTATGAATGAACTTTTGGAATTTTCATTTGCTTTTAGCTGATGACGTGGTCTTGGTCTCAGAGACTAGCAACTGGATTACAAACTCAATTAAACACCTTGCAAAGAGCTACAGCTACATTACAACTAAAAGTTAATAAAGCAAAAAGTAACATAATTGTATTTAGAAAGGGCGGGTACCTTGCAGCGAGAGAAAGATGGACATACAATGGATCTATAATGCTGTTGTTAATGCGAAGGAATACTTGGGTATATACTTCTCCACACGCTTGAGTTTCGTCTATACTTGCAAAGATTTAGTCAGTAAAGCAAAAAACGCATTGTGTGCATACTAAAGAAATTATCATTACTCCATAACGATTCCCTTACCTAGTTTTTGAAGCTGTTTGATTGTCAAGTTCAGCCGAATGGTGCAATATGGAGCTGAAATATGGGGTCTGGATGCTGCTGTTGTACATTTTGAAAAAATCCATTTGTTTGCTCTAAAGAAATTTCTTGGGGTGTCGTTGAAGACACCAAATGATTTGGTATATGGTGAAACAGCTAGATATCCGATTCATTTGAATTCGTTGTAAAATGTAATCGATATTGGTTAAAAATATCACAGATGCAAGATCACAGGTTACCACGCAAAGCGTATAGAATGCTGTTAGAATTGGACAATAGAGGTAAGAAAAACTGGGTAACAAATGTTAGAATGAAACTATGTGAATACGGATTTGGTTTTGTATGGCTCAACCAAGGTGTTGGTGATGTGAATGCTTTATGAAGGTGTTCGAGGAAAGATTTAATTGATTGGCAGTTGGCAAAATTGGATACACGCACCTACAAAATAGTGAGAGATTTGAATAATTACAGAACGTATAGTCACTTACGCTGGTTACCAGTTTACATGTCAATGAAAATAGACAAGCATTTTCATACACATTTATGACTAGATTTCGATTCGGTGTGTCTGATATTGCTAGTCATTTACTTTCGCAAAAGACAGCTATGCGAAAGAAATCTGATCAGTCCATTGTGTCGAAATGCAAAAGAGGATGAAGTTCATTTTGTGCTGGCTTGCCCAATGTTAAGAGATCTTAGAGAACAATTAATCCGCAAAAGTATTTTAACTATCCTTGTCTGTTCAAATTAACGTTGTAAATGCCATCACCAAATGAAAGCACCGTTTAAAAAGTTAGCTATTTATTTATTTAAGGCATTTAATAGGAAAGTGTTTATACAACTTGAAAAGACCAATATTCATGTGCGACCTTAAAAGTATATCCCCTTTCTAAGGGGCTATGGCCTTTATGAATAAAACATTTTGAGTCTGAGTCCTTTGAGTCTCTCCTCTCCTTCTCTCTTCTCTTCTCTCTCTCTCTCTCTCCCTCCTCCTCTCTCCTCTCTCTCTCCCCCCCCCTTCCCTCTCTCTCTCTCTCTCTCTCTCTCTCTCCTCTCTCTCTCTCTCTCTCCTCTCTCTCTCTCGCTCGCTCGCTCCCTCCCTCCTTCTCTCTATCTTTCAATCTCTCGTTACCTCCCTGCTCCTCTCTTTCTCTCTCCCTCTCCTCCCCTCTCCCTCTCTCTCTCTCTCTCTCTCTCTCACTCTACTCTCTCTCTCCTCCCTCTCTCTCCCTCAATCTCTCTCTCCTCTCTCTCTCCATCCCACCTCTCTCTCATTCTGTCTTCCTACCTCTCTCCCTCTTCTCTATCTTTCAGTCACTCCCTCCCTCTCTTTCTCTCCCTCCGAATCACCCCCGTTCCCCCGTCCCCTTGTTTTCATTGTTTAGTTGTGTATACACCGTCGATATTTGTTTCTGTTCCGCTTGTAATGGAAGACATTTTTGCATTGGTCTCTTTCTCTTTCACTTCTTATGCAAGGCATTGGATTCTTCCCCACTTCTGTCTGTCTGTCTGTCGCCTGACTGACTCTCTCTCTCCTCTATCTCTCTCTCTCTCTCTCCTCTCTCTCTCTCTCCTCCTCTCTCTCTCCTCTCTCTCCTCTCTCTCTCTCTCTTCTCTCCTCTCTTCTTTCTCTCTGTCTGTCTCTCGTCTCTGTCTCTGTCTCTGTCTCTCTCTCTCTCTCTCTCTCTCTCTCTCTCTCTCTTCTCTCTCTCTCTCTCTTCTCTCTCTTGTGGACTTATAATCGAGTGCCTATGCCTGTGGTCAACGTATATAAATATTTAGGAATATATTTTTCAACGAAATTAAGCTTTACTTTTGCATGCAAGGATCTGCAGTAGAGCTAAGCATGCACTACTATGCATCATGCAACACTTATCAAAATTAGAAAACCAGTCTTTGAAATTGTTTATAAAATTGTTCGATTCCCTGGTACAGCCTATCGCTCAGTATGGAGCTGAAATCTGGGGTCTTTATGATTCTGCTGTTTATTGTGAAAATGTCCATTTATTTGCATTGAAAAAGTTTCTAGGAGTGAGCATGCGAACACCTAACGATTTAGTCTATAGCAAAGTAAACAGATACCCAATATATTTGAATTCTGCGACAGCTTGCATACGTTATTGTTGAAAATAACTCAAATGGAAATTTCAAGGTTGCCCAGGAAAGCATATAATATGTTGTATGATTTGGATAGTAGAGGGAAAAGAAACTGGGTTTCTAACGTTAGGATTAAATTACATAAACTTGGATTTGGCTATGTTTGGCTACAACAGAACGTTGGGGACATAAATGGATTTCTTCGTGCATTTCGGAATCGATTGATAGATTGCAGATCGCAAGAAAGGTCATGTCACGTTCATGAAAGTGACCGATTTGCTTTTTATAGACAGTTCAGATCTATACATTGTGTGCCGGTATATTTATCTATTGAAATGGATAATCATTTAAAATATATCATAACAAAGTTCAGATTAGGTATTTCTGTTCTTTCTGTTCATCATTATCGTTATAAGAAGCATAATAAACTTGAACTGACATGTCCGCTTTGTAAATGTGCCGAAGAAAATGAAGTTCATTTTGTGTTGTGCTGCCCTGCTCTAAGTGACCTGAGGAATCAGCTTATTCATCAAAATATTGTAGACATTTCTTCTTCATTTCAACTTTCATTACTAATGGCATCTACAAATGAAACTACTGTAAAACGTTTTGCTATTTTCTTGTACAAGGCATTTAAAATTCGAAGTATAGCATGCAGTTAAGCATTGATCGTTGTATGTTGTTTAACATCGAGTATGCTTTTACTTGTGCATGCATAAATGTTTGATGATTTGCTTATTCTGTCTGAAAAAGATTTGATTTCAAAACCCCCTTCATTAGGGGCCATGGCCTGTATGAATAAAACATCCGTATCCGTACTCTCCTCTCTCTCTCTCTCTCCTCTCTCTCTCCTCACCTCTCTCTCCCTCCTCTCTCTTCCTCTCTCTCTCTCTCTCTCTCGTACATCTGCATGCTGCGAGCATGCGCGCCGCGCGCGTGTGTTGTGGGTGTGTGATTAACGGCATCCCTCGCTCATGTGCACACACATATTACATAGACATTCTTTCTCTCCCTCCTCGTGTGGTGTGTGTGTGATGTGTGTGGTGTGAGTGTGTTGGCGTGCGTGCGTGCGAGCGTGCGTGCGTGCTGCGTGCGTGCGGCGTGTCGTGTGTTGTGTGTGTGTGAGTGTGTGTGTGTGTCCCTCTCTTCTCTCTCTCACTCTCTCTCTTCATCTCTCTCTCTCCTCTCCTCTCGTGGTGCGTGTCGTGCGTGCGTGCGTGGGTGTGTGTGTGTGTGTGGTGTGTGTGTGGTGGTGGTGTGGTGTGTGTGTGGTGTGTGTGTGGTGTGTGTGTCCGTCTTTCGTCTCTCTCTCTCTCTCTCTCTCTCGTCTCTCTGTCTCTCTCTTATGAGAAACACACATACATAGAGAGACAGACAGACAGAGACAGAGACAGAGAAACAGAAGATCCAAAACGCTTGCAAACAAGCGAGCTGACAGAAGAAGAAGAAGAAGAAGAAGAAGGAAGAAGAAGAAGAAGAAAAGAAGAAGAAGAGAAACAGAAACAGGAACAGGAGGAAGGAGGCGCAGAAGAAGATGAAATGGAGGAGGAAGAACAGGAAGAAGAAGTAGAGGAAGAGGGGAAAAGAATAAAAGAAAAAAAAAAAGAAGAAGAGAAATAACAAAAAGAAGATGAAAAGGAAGAAGAAGAGGAAGAAGAAGAAGAAGAAGAAGAGGGTGAGGAGGAAGAGGAGAATGAGGGAGAAGAGGGAGAGGAAGTATAGGAAGAGGAAGAAGAAGACGAGGACGACGAAGATGAGGAGTTGAGGTAGAGAGGAGGAGCAAGAGGAAGAAGAAGAGGAAGAGGAAACAGAGGAAGAAGCAGAAAAAGAAGAAGAGGAAGCCAAAGACGAAGCAGAAGCGGAAGAGGAAGCAGAAGAAGAATAGGAAGAAAAGAAGAGAAGGAGAGGAAGAAGAAGAAGTAGGAGAAGAAGAGTACAAAGCAGAAGAAGAAGATTGATTGTTTGGTTGATTGACTGATTGATTGATTGGTTATAATTAGTTGATTGGATCTTTAATGTGTAACGCACACACACACACATACATGGACACATGCTCACACAAGCCGCACCGGGCGAGCGCGCGCGCACGAACACGCACACACACACACACACACACACACACACACACACACACACACACACACACACACAACACACACACACACACACACACACACACACACACACACACACACACACACACACACACACACACACACACACACACAGCGCGTCGCGCACACGCTCTTCAAAACACAAATATGTATCAATAAATGCATAGAAAGGCACAGTAACTTAGGAAGCCTACGTCTCACATAGGAGCAGATACATGCGGAAAATTTGTGGGCGAAATCACTGATGGCTATTCACATATGTTTTCTCACAGGCACGAAGTTTTATGAGAGTTCAATTCGTAGTCTTTCTTTTTTTTCTTTTTCTTTTTCTTTTTTGCGGCGTTGCCCGAGGTCAGTGGTGCATGTCGAGGAGGAATGTTTTAATTTCCGTCTTCAAATCTAACAATGACGGAATCTGGCGATATACGCAGCAAGATTGTTCTAATCCTCTACTGAGACAAACCCATTTTAAATAAGTCTATGTTCGGTTTAGGAGCAATAGCTCTGACGGACTGATGTTGGTGCCGGAAATAAAACATTGATTTTAAGGTATTATGGACAGGCATTATGCATGCATATGCATACTCTATAAGTTGCTGGAATGGTGCTCGGTACTTATCCTTGGAATTTATAGTTTTTTTGTAATTTAGTCCCTTGCTGATTCATCCAAGAACTGACCCTCAGCACTAGTGTCTTGAGAGGTTATCTTTTTATGTTTTTCTACTTTTCACAAGAAAATGTAGCTGTTTTGCTCTTTCATGATTTTCTTTTGCTTCTTTGGTGGCACTTTTGGTGGGGGTGGGGGGGGGGGGTTGAAAACTCAACAACCATACTACGGTATTGCACACCAGCCTTTTTCTGGGATAGCATTCTTCTTAAAACCGAAAAGGCAGAGGTAGTCAAGTTACCACTTTCCGCGGTCACTGAGGAGAAACAATCAGTTTTCGAAATATCGGTATCTGACCAGGAGTTATATGTTAGTGAGTTTGCTCCCCATTGGAGATTGTCTCCCCTTTGGAGACTATAAGCTTGCTGAAGGCTCATTTTGAGAAGCATTTATTATTCCCCATTCACCCACTCAAGCACATACTGTTACTTAGGCAGAATTATCTACCACTGCAGATATGAATGCTTATCTCCCCCAATTTCTTCAATCTAAGACATAAGAGCAAGCTTTGTTTATAAATGAATATTTCTTGCAGTCATCTGCAACACCAAGCTGCTCTGTAAGTTGCTGAATGGTGCTCGGTACTTATTCTTGGAATTTATTAGTTGTTTTTTCGTAATTTAGTCCCTTGTGGATTCATTCCAAGAACTGGCCCTCAGCACGTGTGTCTTAAGAGGTTATCTTTTTATTATGTTTTCTACTTTTCACAAGAAAAATGTAGCTTGTTTTGCTCTTTCAATGATTTCTTTTGCTTCTTAGGTGCACTTTTGGTGGGTTTTTTTTTTTTAAACTCAACAAACATACTACGGTATTGCACACCAGCCTTTTTCTGGGATAGCATTCTTCTTAAAACCGAAAAGGCAAAGGTAGTCAAGTTACCACTTTCCGCGGTCACTGAGGAGAAACAATCAGGTTTCGAAATATTGGTATCTGACCAGGAGTTATATGTTAGTGAGTTTGCTCCCATTGGAGAATTGTCTCCCCTTTGGAGACTATAAGCTTGCTGAAGGCTCATTTTGAGAAGCATTTATTATTCCCCATTCACCAACTCAAGCACATACTGTTAGTTAGGCACAATTATCTACCACTGCAGATGAATGCTTATCTCCCCCTATTTCTTCAATCTAAGACATAAGAGCAAGCTTTGTTTATAAATGAATATTTCTTGCAGTCATTGCAACACCAGCTGCTCTGTAAGTTGCTGGAATGGTGCTCGGTACTTATCCTTGGAATTTATTAGTTTTTTGTAATTAGTCCCTTGCGGATTCATTCCAAGAACTGGCCCTCAGTACTTGTGTCTTAAGAGGTTATCTTTTTATGTTTTCTACTTTTCCACAAAAAAATGTAGCGTTGTTTTGCTCTTTCATGATTTTCTTTTGCTTCTTAGGGGCACTTTTGGTGGTGTTTTTTTTTTTGAAAACTCAACAAACATACGACGGTATTGCACATCAGCATTTTTCTGGGATAGCATTCTTCTTAAAACTGAAAAGGCAGAGTAGTCAAGTTACCACTTCTGCGTCACTGAGGAGAAACAATCAGTCGAATACGGTATCTGACCAGGATCGTAATTTTTATA